>JANBPK010000312.1:0-22592 GCA_027579435.1 Candolleomyces eurysporus | reverse complement strand
GGTCAAATAGTCATATTGCCTAACCTAGAAGAGCCGCAGTTTGACAATCGAAAGTCAGAAACAGCTCCAGCGGCCCTCGAAAAACGAACTTGAGGGTGATGGCAACGTCCCAAATTCAGTTCAAATAGAAGAATATCGGACGGCACTGGATCCATCATCGATTGCACGAAAGTGATGAGAGTGTACATTTGATGAAATTCGACCTGTGCAAGTACGAGCATATAGCGATGAAGGTAGGGACAATCATGATTCGGGAGTCACCTCAAAGTGCCACAATCAATTGTGTGTTGGTGAGACCCCATTGTGGATCCCAGTACCTCAGTCAATCAGATTCCATGAAAACAAAAGATATTACGAACTGGTTCAAGGTCGGTTCTTCCGAGACTTGGCTGCGTGGGGTGAGATAGCATCATACACTGCTATCGAAAAATCATCAGGATCAAGCTCGATGAACAAGGGTCTCAGACCAGATCAGTGCTCGGACGAGTTCGGATGAGTAAAATCAGCGAATATCAGTTGGTCCAGATGTAACCAACAACGTTCGTGATGATACCCCAGCGTATGTATGACTGAATCAGCTTCAATCCTGTGATACGGGATTTGCGGTGTACGTTCTATGTGTAGATGCCTCGGAAGGTGATTGACCAGCCATCGGAGTAGATGCGGACACAGAACTTGGTTGTCAAACCCGAGCCATATGGAAACCCAAAGCGCAGCAGAAGACACGGACTCCGTCCAGCTGCTTACCCATAGGCAATGCAGAAGAAGAGTTGTGTACGCGCTCGAGCTACAGTAACTCGGAATTGGTAGGAAGGAATAAGGTTCGAATGCGAACCAACGGTTCGTACGCCCACGAAGCCGAGTAGACGGCATTGATGCTTAGAACCCAGCGAACACGAACCCTTGAATCATCAATCGCAATCTAGAAAGGGTCACCAAAGCTAATAATGGATAGAGACTGTTGAGCTTCACCCGTGAACCTCACCTCTGACGTTCCTCTAACTCCATTCAGCGACGTCTCTGTCAACGAGGAGCCACTGCATGGGTTAAGAGCGGAAGCTTTTCCAAAGAGGTTCTAATTCTCCGCAGACGTCTAGCCAGAGCGTAGCGCCCGTTCTTCGCCAGGTAGTTGGGCTCGATCACCTGGGTGTAGACGTCTTCAAGAACGATGGTCGCTCGAGGAAGAAGCTCAAAAATGACGTCTTGAAGCGTGATCATGAAACATCTCGACTTCTGGATTCTGCGCCACAGGCCTTCTCACCAATGGAAGTTTCAGTGCAGTTATAAGCCACGGGGTGGAGAAGCTGGCAAGTAATAGAGAACGTAGAGTATGCACAAGCAACACCTAATACGTGGTCTCACTGAGCTTCCACTTAGTACCCAAAAGTCGAATCTTTGGATCCACCATTCATACGACAACATTTGCATTTCGAACTTTGTTGCCTCTCATAGCGCTTGACAGTCATAATCAGTTGCGAATCAAGGTCGTTCTATCTGAATCAGGCGTTTAGAAGGTCTCACGTTTCGCGGAAGAGCCGATGAGGGCAAACGCGCCACGCAGGTCATCAGTTAGACAATCTTTCTACAACGCGACCAGTGTGCCGTCCCGGCGCCAGCGCAGCTTCTCTCCGGCACGCTCGCTCGCTATCCACCTTTTCTTCCTTTCACGTCTTCGTTAGTCTGACATCTTGCTATACACAACTGAATCCCCAGGAACGTCTCTTCCATCTACCTCCAGGGCCCGCGGTCTAATTGTCTTTGGAGGACTAGAAACGTCTAGACCCTATTTCGACGAAGAAATTAATGTAAATATCCCCTTGTGAGCTGCTGCGTCTAAGTGGCAGACCTCTCATTCTCCCTTTGTACATGGCATGCCTATCATAACTGACAGGTTGATTCCAGCATTCCTGACCCGCACTCACTTTGAACACCTAACCTTCGCGGGAGTCGGTCGTTGATTCGTAGTCTCAAGGTGGCGAAGAGTACAAACAGGTCAGTCAGTGACGTTGTGATCCTATCTACATCGCTACCATAATCAGTCTAATCATCAATGAAGTCTACAATGATTAAAAGAATGCTTCCCTCCATTCCACGTCCGATAGACTGACCAGCGAGGGTATCATCGGAATCGGGCCTATGTGCCGGATCGCTCCTCGGGGTCGGGATAGTCGTACCTCCGCGTCAACAAGAAGTCGACAGGGATTGAAATGAAATGTGAGGAGTGACCTGCGTCGACCCTGGCATCCGTTCGAGCCGTAGTCGAAATATTCGGTTACCCAGATCCCTAGGTACCCTAGTCACTGAGAGTTTGAGCTCGAATGGCACATCATCAATGTCTCTCAAATCTTCGACAGTGGCAAAGTTGGGAGCAATTGAACCTTCCTCGCGCAATGCCGTACCCAGTCTTCACCCAACCAAAACAGATACGCAACATCTGACTACTATTGACGTTTGCCAACGGTCTTGTAGGTGGGTCTAGCCTACCTATAATCCCTTCATTTCTACAGCCAAACGTAGTATAGCGAAGTTCGAGTCCTACACCTAAGGAATCGAATGATGGGTTTATGCTACGGGAGCTGGCGTGACAGCAACTTGAATCGCAGTTGCTGTGGGTACCTGGAGAGGCAACGTGGTGGAAACTGCGTCACACTCCGGGACCATCGTTGCGGGCTCGGGACCATGCTGGATAGGGTTGCACCCTGGCAGTTCTTTCAAATCTATATTGGCAGGTATGTTGTCAGCGCTCATCAGGGTTGGAGGGATGCTCATAAAGAGAGCAGAGGCACCCAGCAGACCAAGTGATCATGACTCACATTGACCTTCGGTAACTTCATCCACCTGAACTTGCTTCGTGCACGCATTCATCTCTTCATCCGTCTGGAGCGTCAAGCCACCCAGATTCCTACACGTCTCCGGGCTCCCAAAGATATCTAGACAGTTATCCATGGCGCGTTGGAGAGCGTCTCCCTCCCATCCGAAAAGGTAGTCGCCGTGATGGCCAAATCCAGTACTACATGTGCGACGGCAAGGAGTGATTTCAGCGTGAGTTCAAAACGTTCTTGAGGAACAATAAAGGAGCTCCTCAGATAAGTGGAGGAACTCACGGATCACCCATACTAAGAATCAGAGGTTGGCTTCCATCCGTAGGCCAGATATCATGGAACCTCGGTGTGTCCCAAACCGTCTCGAGAAACACCATCGGAATCCGAATGGGGTGAGTGGAGGGACAGGTTCCGTTCATCAAGATAATACCGGCGTTAGGGTTGACTTCGCCTTGCATGAATGCGACGTGGCTCTGCAAGATTGAATGTGAGTTATCCAGTTTAACCTTCCAACGATGAAAGTGGTAGCGAGACTAACTTGGTGGTCGACACTATCCAGGTTCTTTCCATCCCAACACCTATGACCGAATAATCATTAGTCGACAGATTTGGATGACAAATGAAGAATGAGCTCACGATGGGAAAAAAGTGTTCGACCTGATACCCCCAGGACACTTCTTCTTTGGCAACTCAAATGTATCGTAGGGGCCTCCACCAGGCGGGTACATGTTACTCGGGTCATTAAAAGCCTTGCTCTCCCAGCACCTGAAAGTGAGGGACCACGCTTCAGGCTGGGTTGGGTCGATTTCGGTCGGTCGAGTACGGCGGAACGGGTCGCCTGTGATCATTCGGAATCCCTGTATTGTAATACCCATCAGTAATTCGCTGTGTTTGGCGCAGTCAAAAACTGCGAGGGAAGGACGGACCTTGGAAAACGCGGTGACCTTCTCATTCGTAGGAGGCTGAATGTAGTACACAGTCATCCCGCCATTCGGCAATCCCGTTCCAACGTTCTCGATCTGGGGAACTCGGATGTAAGACCCGTTTGGATGTTTGAAATACATCACTGCCGTCCAATAGTTCGACTTGTTCTCTTTGAATCGGCATGTGGTGCAAGTGGCTAAATTTGGGAGGTCGAGGGATGGATCCATTGTTAGGTTGAATCTGCATTCGAGGGTTGACGACAGTCACATTCGTGAGTACCAAAATCTAGCACGTCGGAAAGAACCGAGAGGAACGCACGCATTCTGACGCCATACAATGTCGAGAATAGTTGTTAGCAACTATTGCACATGACGTCAAAGGGAAAGTAGCAAGATAACGCACTCCTCCAGCGATCTGATGAAGATGGGGGGACACAATGCCGGGAGTGACCAACCTAGAAAGCATGCCCATCCAATCGCTCAGTATACAAAGACATGTTGATATCGAACCGAATGACGCACGGGTCGAATCTCTCAGTAACCAACTGGCTACAAGGAAACCGGATGAGTGCCTCAGTAAACTCAAGTAGAGTCAGCGTTAGCGACGCGAGAGTCAGAAGAAGGCGCCAAATTGATGGCATGGCGTCGTTCGAATGTGGGTACCTGAAGACGATCGTCGAGCTCAAGAGGAGGAAAATTTGCCTCAGGTGTCTCTCCAAGCTGAAATATATATCCCTCAAATCCCCGGGCCCTTCTTATCACCAAGAGTATCCTCGACTTCGATTGAATTTGATTTATGGATATGTTAGGATAACCACGTCCTTCGTGAAAGAGTAGAGAGGGTATAAATTGCCCGAGCTCTCTATACTCCTCTTCTGAAGCTCTGCTTCCTCGGGACTGGGACGACGGCACCGGATGCAGGACAACCAACCAACGCCTGCTATCAATCGGTGTGCATAACGGTGACATCGAAGCAGGCAAATCGACTTCGAATGTATCGCGTCCCGGTGTGCCCAGAGATAGTGAGACCACAAAGCGGGGTTCTGTGGCCAATCCAAAGTCGACCGTCACTAGGGTGGAGGAGGAAGATCCGTTGTTTTACCTTGACCACCACATTCCACCGAAATTTAGGATAAAAGTTGGCCCAGGCAAAGAGTCCCGGCCATGTTCCACCTTGCGTTCAAGCCACACAAGATGATCCTTTTCATAGGAACGCAAGGCATAGAACGAGACGGCCCGACTCTGCTGTCACGGTAAAAGCTCTGATGATGACAACTAGGAGGACTAGGTGGGAGTATATCGGTTAGTACACACGCCTGTCACGCGTGAAAACTGGGTTCGACCAGACAGAGAGATTTTTTTGCTCTGCTTTTCTAAGTAGGTTGACGCATTCTCGACCACGACCCTCGCATAGCCTCGTTCTGTTGTCATTTACAGACCGTTCAATCAAATCATCTAAGACCCGGCGCGATTATCAGGAGCGGCGAGCGCCAGTTGCTAGGAACGAAAGAAGCCTTAGGAAATGTGTTTGAAATAATGAGCCGACTGTATCAGCCCAGTTAATGGGTTGCCGCTTGTGGAGAGTACCATCCGGAATTTGGGAAGGTGTGCGAAGAGAGGATTGGTGGAAGTTTGCTGCTCCTGGTAGGGAGATATGGGGACATCGGTGAGCACTGAAACTCCTAGAGCGTGCATCTCGGTCGGCGTTCTCACGAATTCTGCTTTTCTCCTGCTCCATTGCTCCAAACCACTGGCTATAGACAAAAAAAAAAAAATTGTGAGAAGAGGCCGAAAAAGCGGAACAGTTGGAATGTAAATCGTGAGTTCTCTCTATCAAGAGCTTAAGCGCCCTACTGTCTCCTGATCGGCGGCCATTCAGTTATTCTAACACGAGTTCGCCAAGACACCTACCAGCTCTCAGCAGATACGGCATAGCATTCAGTCAGACACACAAACAACTCCAAACGTGAAGGGTGGATAAGAAATGCCCGCCCCTCTGTGGACGACTTACCGCTCTCGTTTCACCCCTCGTCGACAGATCCGAGCACGCAGGACATGGATGGGCTCATCACTGAAGAGCGTCTCGCTGACTCCTTAGCCCTTGAGTCTAGGGATGCGACCACTGTGCCGATGAGCTTTCCCAAGTAACAATTCGAAGCCAAGCAACAACAGTGGTGCGTCTTCATTGAAAGAGGACCACAGTGTGTCCAAACACCAGCTCACCATCTACCCGTTTGTTAATGTTAATCCACAGGAACCGGCGCCAAAGAGTCCCATTGTCAATGCTGTCCCGGCCACTCGCTCCAATACCTGCATTGACGACAATGTCTAATGGCCACAAAAAGTGTGACCGGAATGTCACCGTTCGTCACTATCGAATGACAGAAGTCAAGTTGGGTAACGCGAATCATGGAGACCGAGTTCACCCCCAGGTATTGGAGGTCTGGTTTCCCGGAACGCATTCCGATATGTAAGCTCCCCGCGATATACTTACCGTCTGATTCTGACCCTTGATGCTGATGCAGCTCATAGTGGTGGTGGTGGAAACGCAAGCAATGCTCACATGGATTGCGGCAGGTCGCCCATAAGTTGGGTGGCATCTCAGGCGACGAATCTTGGTCTCCGAATCAAACCGTTTCCCCGAGAAGTCTCATCGAACGGGCAAATTGAAATTCGGGAATCATTGAATGGACGGTGCCACTCTTTCGAGCTTCTGCCTTTTCAGCGGCTCACTTCAGCAAGAAGGGAGGAGGGAATCAACACTATGACTAGGAGGTGAATGATTTTTTCTCAACCCAATCCTCCAATGTCGCTCACACTTGTCACACAGGCCTCACCTTTGGTCTGGGAGAAAGATTCACAGGGATCAGAAGGTCCATTGCTCGTTTATATTGGGTGAGACAACGTCCCAGTACGCCCCAGGGCCCGACCTGAGGCTTGCCAGGGCCACCCAAAGGGCTCTTTTTGGCGGGAATTGCGTAATCAGAACCAAGTTTCCAGAAACGCCTCAAAGCTACAGATGACTCGCTACTTAGAAGGTCGGCGACCGAACTCCATTTCTCTAGCCTGAGACCGCTTGAATTCCGTTGAAAATTATCAATCATGGTGCATAGGAGTTGATATCTAACGCTCAACCGTAGCCCTGGCGCTCTCGCGTCCCACGTTCGAAGCGTTTCAATTACTTCGTCATACCACACCTGCGGGGCCGTCCCTGGAACGGAACGAGGATGAATCAGTTGGACGTTTGTCACAGGCGAGTATGACTGTAAAAGTATTGTCTAAAGCAGTCTGCTTCAGAGCCCCATCAATTTTCTCCCTGTCCACCAGGTTGTTCACAGCGTCTCCATGTCAAACTCCAGACTACCGGAAAGCGGCGCGGGATTTTCAGCGCCTATTCATCAGGGGTAAACGAACAGAGATTGGTTCACCGAGTGATGAGATTGACCAAGTTCATACATGGCAGATGTAAACTGTCCATTCGAGTTTAGAGGGCACAAAGGCCCGATGCATTCTGTAGCGATCTCACCTAACGGTAAACACATAGTCTCTGGGTCGGGAGACGCAACGGAGTGACGGGGGCGAGAAACAGACCACAGGAGTCGACAAAAGATAGAACTCGAACGCTTAAACAGGCAGATCAGCAATTGTGATCCCTCAATGTTATGGGACAGCGGACATTGCGTGAGCGATTCACATCCTTGATTTATTCTCACGCTGAGGGTCTTACCTATCTTTCCAATGCCATTTTCCTCCCTCCTCTCCTCCCTCCTCTCTCTCCGCGGATGAATAAATACAGCAACCCTACAGCCTCACCCCCTCGCCCTCGACTTTCGTTTTCTCGGACAATGGATCCATGCATGAAGAGCCTAGGAAATGGCCAGGAGGAACAAATAACAATCGCTTGGATAGAGATTCGGTGACGGAAACCGTGTTTGAGCCAGTTGATTGGGAGCCAGTACGAGTCATTCTGCTTGCCCTTCTGGATATCACAATCAAGGAAACGACACACTTCATGCATTCTCTTCTGGATTCATAAATAATCGTGATATTTTCCAATCGAAAGGTTTCAACAGTTGAGTTTTCCGCGGTAGCATGAACCATACGCGGCGGGATGGTTCCAGCTTCAGTCCTTATCAGATGGGGCCTCCTCTGAAGCAACTGTTGGATTGAACAAGATGGCGGAAACCGCTGTCTGCGCTGGATCGTCGTCAATGGTCCTCATGTGTAGCAGTAGTCGATTGGATAAAATTGTTGTCGAAAGTCGGCTTAACCTTAACGTCGATGAGCATCAGCAAAGACGAGAGAACAACTGCAGCATAATACCTACGTAGCTATGATCCCGTGGGTCTGCTTGACCGTTGTTGGAGTCTTGGTGATCGTATCAGCGAGAGCCATTGCTGATAATAGGTATGGCGTTCAGGGTTGTGGGAAGGTTGAGCCAATTCATGATTATACAAGTATAGCGAAGGGCGGTACGCACTGATGACCGTCAAGTAGTATATACCACCGTCTCGCCGGATAATGTTAATTAAACTGTTACTTTGCTTTCGGTACCGTACGAGCAGAGTTGTGAGTCCCATTATTGCGCTCACTGTGGGAACGAACGAGTGCTTGAAATCAGCTGTTTGCACCACCCCATATCCGACTGATATACGAAGAGTTGCCACTCACAAGCTGCCCACGCAAGCCTAATATAGGCCACAACAGCAACAGCTGCCTGTGCCTGTACCCTTGTTGCAGTGTACGCACACGTGTAACCAAGTTTTTGCATAAAATCGATAGCTCGAACGGCTATACTCGTAGCAAGGAGTTGAACTGTGAATAGAACTGGATTCTTGGAGGGTGGTACACGTACCTTGCCACGATTTCAGTTCTATCAACATAAGCGCAAGGCAAGATATAGCAAACCCCTGATCTCGTAGCATGAGTGAACAGCTTGAGGGCTGTACACATCACCTAACTTACTGCAAAGATGACCATGAGGACTATGAGATATCTCCTCTTGGCACCGAGGAGGGCGTAAAGGCAAAGCCAGAGAGACGCTGAGAATAGATGTCTCATAGTCAGCCAGACTTGTCCTGTGTTAGAAGAGACGGTGTGGCTCACCATTGGCCGCACATATAGATATGAAAGGCAATACTAGGAGAGTGATTTTAGGGCCTCCACCTGGCAAAGTTATCCGAGATGGCCTGAGCGGACGTACGGTTAAACAGAATCAGAGATGCTTTACAGACCTGGAGGCAAGTATCAGACATAGAAGCGCTGACATGAACAAAGAAGAGCTAGCCTACGTCCAGCGGGAGGGCTATGTAAAGTGGTCGGTCCCCTGTGTTAACGTAACGGGGGTAAGCCTCTGATTTTCGGAGAAGGGAAATCACGTACGGAGAACATCAAACGATATAGATCCAAGCATCGCATACCTCGTCACTAGAAATAGGATTTTCCCAGTTCCCCATTTCTCTTTCCAGATTATGTTGACCTCATCGTCGAGAGTGGTCAAGTAATGGTACACCTGATATACAGACAGTCCGTTAGAACGATCACTTTCTCAATCTGCTCGATAAGGATAATCTTCACATAGGCGGTATCGAAGGACACTGTTCACAATACATTTGGTGAGCCGAGAAAGCATTCCTTCGGAAAGAACCTGCTGAGTATATCACGTACAGCCCACTTTCTTCAAAAAGGATGTGACTGTTACTATCGAATCGTGTACTTCAAGCTACGGCGGCGGCGGCGTACCTCCGCTAACTGCTTCCCAAGAAAGTATTTGTACCATTTCTGAGAATCTGCCATGATGATTGGTGACCCTCCAAAGGTGCGGAATACTACAATAGTACACGGAATCGATTGGGAGTGAACGGCGTGTAGGAGATGTCTCTGGGTTGGAAGATGCCTTGAGCGCCAATTCAGCGCCGTCCTTTATATATGCCTGCGAAATTTCATTTCGCACAGGAGAATAGCTGAAACGTTACCATCGTGGTAGTCTCGGGATTCCCATCCTCTCCCGGTTGGGCGACGTCCCAGGAAAGCCGAGACTCAATAGCGAGATGACATGTGGGTATTGTATCTATGCGCGTGATCTTCGCCGTGAATCCGCTTCTCCCGAGGATCAGACAATCCTGAGCGCCGATCGATTTTCCCTGGACACGCGCGTGTCCAGGTTCAAGGACGCTGCGAGAACAGGTGCATAATTGCCCGATTAGGAACAAAACCTGAGCGCTCTCCCCCTGGCGCTTTCCGTGACGCATTGCATGAGCAACACGCCAGGAAATCTACCAATGGAAAGGACAGGAGGGACTACATAAACTTCCTCTAGGTCTGGTACCTATCCGGGAAGGGTGGCCTACCGTAGAGGAGAGAATGCATCAACTGCATGCAGAGCATCGCCACAATCTAATCTAATCTAATCTGCATAACCTCTGCCGCAGACTAATACTCGTGTTAGTCAGTTATTATTCCTCGGGCTTTCATCTTTGCTGTACGTAGCCGCAAAATAGGTTTCCATTAGCGTCCAATACTTCAAAACCCGGCGCAACGTGCCAGCGTCTAAGCTCCACCTCCCCTGCGTGCTTCAGGACGACAGTACTTACATTTGTTGAAAGCGGGACAAAATTTGTTTTCAGCCATTACATTCGTATCATGAGCCCTGACTATGCCAAAGTTCACAACGAACCTCTCATTTGGCTCATCAATCAGCCTGCAAGGGGTGGGGTAGTTCCGCTGCCACTAGTCTGAAATCAAACATCGCCCATCTGAACCAGAAAAAGTTAATTGAGCCAGTACGACAAATAGACAAGCTCTCCTCTCCATCATTGACTAGGTACGTTATTACCACTCACCAACAAACATCGCACATCTCAAGCCCCACATATATACCACACTCGTCACAAACATCCGTCTAGTCTGCAGCGCGACCGAAAGACCTGTTGCAACTTCAAGTTGGCGGATACATGTGCAGCCAGGGAGATGGGGATGGAGCCTCTGTTGGTGTTAAACTGTGTAGAGAAAAAAAGAGTCAGTATGAGAACTAGAGATGGAAAGATAAAGAGAGATTTAAAGAGACAGCGAAAAGAGAAAACGGGAGACAGAGAAAGGCAAATGAGAGATATCTGGGAGACGACTAAAGACGAAACGGAATCACTGGAGACAGGGATGTGGGAATGACGGGGGCCCGGACAGATAACACGAGTCGACAAAAGATACAAGGAACATCCGACCCCCGTTGAACGTTGCGTGAGCCATTCACATCCTTGATTCATTTTCACGCTAAGCGTCGTGCTCCTCATTTGTCTTCCTCTTTTCATCCAGTTCCTCTCTTCTCGGATGACCTCATACAACAGCCCTACAATTTCACCTCCTCATCCTCGACCTTCGTTTTCTCAAACAATAAATCGATGCATAAAAGGCCCTAGAAAATGGCCAGGAGGAACAAATACCAATCGATTGGATAGAGATCCAACGACGACAGCTGTGTTTAAGCCAGTTGATCGGGAGTCAGTAGCATTCTGAATATCACGATCGAGGAAGCGAAATACTTCGCGCGTTCTCTTCTGGATTTCATGAATAGTCATAACATTTTCCATTCGTCAAGTCTCAACAATTGAGTTCTCATGGTAGCATAACCCATACGCGGCGGATTGGTTCTAGCTTCAGTCCTTATCAGATTGAGTCTCCTCTGAAGCAACTGGGGGGTTGAACAGGATGGCGGAGACCACTGTCTGCGCTGGATCGTCGTCAATGGTCCTCATGTGTAGGAGCAGTCGATTGGATAATATTGGTCCCGAAAGTCGGCTTAACCTTTACGTCGATGAGGATCAGCGAAGAGCAGAGAACAGCCGCAAGATAATACCTACACGGCTATGATCCCGTGGGTCTTCTTAAACGTTGCGGGGGTCTTAGTGATCGCATCAGCGAGAGTAATCGCTGATGATCAGGGTTGTGGAAAGGTTGAGCCGGTTGACGATTGCACAATTAGAACGAAGAACGGTACGCACTGATGACGGTCAAGTAGTATATACCACCCTCTCGCCGAATAATGTTGATTAAGGTGTTACTTTGCTTTCTGTATCGTACGAGCAGGGTCGTAAGTCCCATTAGTGCGCTCACTGAGCGAGCGAGCGTGTTATTGAAGTTGTTGGCACCACCACGCACTAGGACCACGCAAAAGACTTGCCACTCACCAGCTGCCCACGCGAGGCGAACATAGGCCATGGTAGCGACAGCTACCTTTCCCTTTACCCCTGTCCCACTGTACGCACACGTGTAACCAAGATTTTGTAGGAAATCGATAGGTCGAACGGCTGAGCTCATAGTGACGAATCCACCTGTGAATAGATCTGAAATTTGTAGGATGATGCACATACCTGTCCAAGCGTTCAGTTCCTTTAGCATGAGCGTGAGGCAAGATATAGCAAAGCCCTGGTTTCGTAGCGTGAACGAACAGCCCGAGAGAGTTGAACACATTTCTGAACTTACTGCAAAGATGACTATGAGGGACATTAGGTACTTCCTCTTGGCACCAAGAAGGGCATAGAGGCAAAGCCAGAGGGACGCTGAGAATAGTTCCCTCGTAATCAGCCGGACACATCCTCGCGTTAGAAAAGACGGCGTGATTCACCATTGGCAGCAGTAGTAGATATGAAAGGCAATACTAGGAGAGTTAGGTTAGGTTTTCCACCTGGAAATGTTATTTGAGCTGACGTACGGTTATACAGAATTATAGATGCTTTACAGGCCTAGAGGCGGGTATCAGAGATGCAAGTACTGACATGAATGAATGCAGCTTAGCCTACTTTCAACGGGAGGGTTATATACAGTGGTCGATCCCCTGCATTAACATTGCGGGGCTTAGCCTTCCATCTCCGGAGAAGGGCAATGACGTACGGAGAATATCAAACGCTACGGATGCGATCATCGCATACCTCGTCACTAGAAATAAGATCTTCCCAGCTCTCCATTTCTCTTTCCAAATTATGTTGACCTCATCGTCGAGAGTAGTCAAATAGTGGTACACCTAATATCCAGATAATCTGTTAGAAGCATCATTTTCTCGATCTGAGGATAAACTCACATAAGCGACATCGGAGGAAACTATTCAAGATACTTTGGGTGAGTCGCGAGAGCACCGCATCGGACAACCTTCCGAGTGAAGCACCTACAAGTCATTTTCTTCGAATATGTTCGTTAGCATCGAGTCAGGCACTTTGGGCCACAGCAGGGACATACATCTGATAACTGCTTCCCGAAAAAGTATGTGTACCATTGCTGAGAATCTGCCATGATGATTGGTGACCGGTGACCGGTGACCCTCCAATGGTGTAGAATACTACAGTGGGAGACAGAGGCGATTGGCAGTGAACACTGAGTAAAGAGAAGTGTTTAGGAGTTGCCTCAAGCGCCACTTCAGCACCGTCCTTTATACAGAACTGCAAAGTTCTTTTCGCACAGGAGAATGGATGAAACATTACCATCGGCAGCCTCGGGGTTCCCATCATCCCGGTTTCGCGACGTCCCCACGAAAGGCGAAACTCAATGACAAGATAAATGTTGGTATCATATCTTTGAGCGCTCGCCGTAAATCCGCTTTTCTTGAGGATCAGACAATCTTGAGCGCTGATTGATTATCTCTTGGATGCGCGTGTCCGGGTCCAAGATGCTCATAATTGCCCTATTAGGAACAAGTCCTGAGCACTCTCCCCTGGGACTTTCTGTGACGCCCTGCATGAGCACCAAGACGGGCAAAAGAAGCCAGCGAGACGGGATGCTCGACGTGACAACAGAGAATTGCAGAATAGGTGAGATCTATCGCAATCTCCCGGACAGCAAACACATCGTCTCCTGTGCTGAGGACCAAACGGTTCGGATTTGAGCTACGGAGACGGGGAAGCAGGTGAGATAGCCTCTGCGAGGGCACGCGGATTATTTGCTCTCCGTTTCAATGTCACCTGATGGCAAGCACATCGTCTCCCGCTCTTACGACAAAACGATTCGGATCTGGGACTTAGAGACCGAGGTACAGGTGGGAGATCCCCTACAAGGACACACGGGTGGGGTATTTTCCGCCGCGAATCCGTCGGACGGTGATTATAAGCACATCGTCTCTGCCTCCTGAGACCATACAATTCTAATCTGCGAGTCAGGAACGGGCGTGCAGGTGGTGATGTCTCTACGAGGACATACAAGTACGTCGCGATCTGTTCCAACGAGTATCTTATTGTCTCTAGCTCTAAGAACAGATAATCCGGATATGGGATTTGGAGACAGGAGCGTACTGCAGAGAGCCGCGTTTGAAGAGCACAAGTGAGGTGTTTTCTGTCCTGATTTCGACGGACGGCAAGTGAATGTTCTCTCGCTCCGACTATCGATCTGTTCAGATCTGGAATACAGAAGCTATATTAGTTTGAGAAAGAATTGATACCAATACTGTTTGTCTTCTTTGACATCATTGTCGTTCTCATAGTACTCTCTCTCCTGTCTTACAATCGTAATATCTTATATTATATTTGTCTCATCAATGTTAATCTACTTGTCAAGTGTGAAGATCCCGCCAAATTTCAAGCCTCAGAGGATATTGAACTTGGCAGAAGCTGTACTTTGTCTTTTCTGTTTTCACCTGCTCTTTCCTCATTCTTGTCCTCGACTCATCTCCGTTTTCCTGGCCTCTTATGCCCTCTTACCCCCTGCCCGCTCCTCTAACGTTCTTCCTCTTGCTAACTACCTTGGATGATTAGCCAAAAGACACAAAACCTCCACTTACCGCTACCCATTCTGCATTCAAGTCTTAATGTTCCATGGGGCATTTACGGCTGAAACGCTTGCTGAGTCGTTACTCTCTTTCGTTTTGTTCATTTTATCGTTCCATCCTTCCGACTGTTTGTCTGTCCGTTCAATTGTTCCTTCCTTTGTTATTCCGTCCCTTTGTCAATCCTCCTTTCGCCCATTCATTCATCCATTCATCTTACTCCCATCTCTCTGCCTTCGTATTGTCCAAAGGGGAGAGGGTCAGACCTTTACACTTCTCCGTATTGGTTGGAGAAAATCAGGAAGAATTCTTCAAATTTCGTTTTTTCGTGTCATGTCGGGCAGGACAGAATATTCCGGAAGGATCGAGCTTGCAGAAGAAAGGTAGAGAGCAGCGTCGAGTTATAAAACACATGTTTGCGGTCTCAAACAAGAGATGACGACCTGGCAGCCGCTCTTCGTAACTGAAGCTCCGTTGCCGCTGACTGGAAATTAACATCGCTCATCTGAAACAGAACAAAGAAATTGCACCCAGTATCACTCCTCTCCATCATTCAACCTCTGTGCTCCAGTCTGCTCCGTGACGGAAAGTCCTGTCGTGACTTGGCGGGACCTCGTCCGGTGGCCATGGCGCCTCTGTTACTGTTTAACTGTGTAGAGAAAGAGAGGAGAGGGGTAAAGAGACAGCGAAAAGAGAAAACGAGAGACATGGAAAGAACTGACAACAGGAGTCGACGAAAGATAGAAAGAGCACCCGACCCATATGCTATTTCGCCCCACTCGAAACCCTCAAACAGGCAGATCAGCAATTGTGATCCCTCAATTTTGTGAGATAGCGGACATTGCGTGAACTATTCACATCCTTAATTCATTTTCACGCCGACCGTCATGCCCATTACTCCAATGCAATTTTCCTCCCTCTTTTCCTGCAGTCGCTCTTTTCTCGGATGACTATGCAGCAATCTTAGAGCTTTACCTCATCGGATTCGACGTTCGTGTTCTCGGACAACAGATCCATGAATAAAGAGCCTTGAGTGGCCAGGAGGAATAGATACCAATTGCTCGGATAGAGATTCGACGACTATAAATGCGTTAACGTTTGAGCCAGTTGATCTGGAGCCGGTATCATTCTGCTTGTCCTTCTGGATATCAATCAAGGAAGCGACACACTTCCTGCGTTCCCTTCCGCATTCGTAAATGATTGTGA
Organism: Candolleomyces eurysporus; assembly: GCA_027579435.1. Taxonomy (NCBI): domain Eukaryota; kingdom Fungi; phylum Basidiomycota; class Agaricomycetes; order Agaricales; family Psathyrellaceae; genus Candolleomyces; species Candolleomyces eurysporus. The sequence continues at coordinate 6,897 of JANBPK010000312.1, read as the reverse complement.
CATTTCCCAATCGAAACGTCTAAAACCGCGTCAGCATGGCCCATACGCGGCAGTTTGGTTCCAGAGTCAGTCTTCCTCAGATGGAGTCCCCTCAAACGGAGTTGAGGGATTAAACAAGATGGCGGAAACCACTGTCTGCAATGGACGGTCGTCAATGGTCCTCATGTGTAGGAGCAGTCGATTGGATAAAATTGGTGCCGAAAGTCGGCTTAACCTTGACGTCGATGAAGATCAGCGAGGAGCAGAGAACAACCCCAGCATGATACCTACATGCCTATGACCCCGTGGGTCTTCTTGAAATTTGTGGGAGTCTTAGTGACCGTATCAGCGAGAGTAATCGCTGGTGATAGGTATGGTGGTCAGGGTTGCGGAAAGGTTGAGCCAGTTGACGATTGCAGAAGTTGAACGAAGAACGGTACTCACTGATGACGGTCAAGTAGTATATACCGCCGTCCCGCCGGATAATGTTGATTAAGCTGTCGTTTTGCTTTCTATACCGTCCGAGCAGAGTGATAATTCCCATTAGTGCGCTTACTGAGAGAACGAGCGTTTTGAATAAGCTGTTGGCACCACTTTGTACTGCACCCATACGCGAAGAATTGCAACTCACAAGCTGCCCACGCGAGCCGAATATAGGCCACAGTCGCAACGGCTGCATGTGCCTTGACACTTGTCCCACTGTACGCGCATGTGTAACCAAGATTCTGCACGAAATCCATAGGCCGAACGGCTATACTCATAGTGGCAAATTTACCTGTGAATAGAACCAGAATTTTGGAGTATGATACACGTACCTGTCCACGAGTTCAGCTCAAATAGCATAAGCACAAGGCAGGATATAGCAAAGCCCTGGTTTCGTAGCGTGAGCGCACAGCCTGAGAGGGTTGTACATATCTCCGATCTTACCGCAAAGATGACGATGAGGGCCATTAGGTATTTCCTCTTAGCCCCAAGAAGGGCATGGAGGCAAAGCCAGAGGGACGCTGAGAACAGATTCTCCATAGTCAGCCAGACGCATCCCCGCGTTGGAAAAGACGGTGTGGCTCACCATTGGCAGAAGTGATGGCTATGAAAGGCAATACTAGAAGAGTTAAGTTAACATATTCGCCCAGCAATATGATTCCAGATGACTTGAGTTGACGTACGGTTAAACAGAATTAGGGACGCTTTACAGGCCTAAAGGTAGGTGTCAGACACGGAAGCGCTTACATGGAAAAGAAAGCCTAGCTTACGCTCAGCGGGAGCGTTATATACAGTGGTCGATCCCCTATGTTAACGTTGCGGGTATAAGCCCCCCATCTCCAGAGAGGGGAAGTCACGTACGGAGAATATCAAATACTACGGATCCAATCATTGCATACCTCGTCACTAGAAATAGGACCTTCCCAGCCTTCCATTTCTCCTTCCAAATTATGTTGACCTCATCGTCGAGAGTGGTCAAATAGTGGTACACCTGGTATCCAGATAATCTGTTAGAGCCATCGTTTTGTCCATCTAAAGATAGATTCACAAAAGCTGTATCAAAGGACACTATTCAAAATACTTTGGGTTAGTCGGGAGAGCATTCCATCGGAGAAAACCTGCCGAGTCGATCACGTACAATTCACGTTCTTCGAACAGCATGTACGTTAACATCAAACAAGGTACTTCAAGCCACAGCAGCGACATACCTCCGATATCTGCTTCCCGACCAAGTATCTGAACCACACCTCATAATTGTCCATGATGGTTGATCACCGGTGACAGGCCTCCAAAGGCGTGAAATACTACAGTGGTAGACAAAATCGATTGGCAGTGAACACTGAGTAAGAGAAGTGACTGGGCTGGGAGATGGCTCAAGCACCAATTCAGCGGCGTCTTTATACGTGACTGCAAAATTCCATTTCGCACAGGATAATAGATGAAACTTTACCATCGTGGCAGTCTCGGGGTTCCCATCTCTCCCGGCTGAGCGACGCCCTTGAAAAGCCGAGACTCAAGGACAAGTTGGCATGTCTGTGTCTTTGAGCGCTGCCTTGTTTCGCCGTGACCCGCTTTTCCTGAGGATCAGACAATCCTGAGCACCGGTTGATTATCCCTGGACACGCATCTCCGGGCACAGGATGCTGTTTACACAGGTATATAATCGCCTGATTGAGACCTCAGCGCTCTCTCTTCCCCTGGCGCTTTGTAGCGCACTGCATGGGCACCAAACCTAAGAATCTAACGATAAAGCATAGGAAGGGCCATACAAGATTACTCTGGGTCTGGTGGCTATCTGGGAAGGCTGACTTCGTAGCATAGCGTAGAGAGGATGCCCTTTTCTCGTGCGGTGTTATCATTCAGAACATAGCCACAATTTACTCTGGACTCATTCTGGGATCGCCTCCTACAGCGAAGAGAAGACTCGTGTAAGTTATTTCTCATTCTTCGGGCTTTTTTGCTGTATGTAGGTCGCAAAATAAGTTACGACGAAAAGAGCTCCTCATTCAGCCCATCAATCATCCTGGAAGATATACCAGTGAGCAAGTACTCAATACGTCTTCCGGGCGAATACTCGTGTATTTGACGTGGCCTCAAGTAATCCGTCGAGTCAGCCTAGTTGAACGAGACGCCTCTCAACTCTTACGGACGGGAAAGCTGTAGCCGCCAGTATTGAATCAGCGGTAGGAATGAGTCGAAGCCTGAAGCCTTTGCTACGTACACAGTGAACAGTACCGATCGAGTAAGCTGCATCCGCATCCAACTTGAGATATCAATATTTGACAAGGACCTATGTAATCATTGAGATTCAGCGGTTCCTATGTATCGATTTGTGAGCGTCCAGCGCAACGCACTCATAGAATCAGAATCATGTGTCGATCGAAAGGAAGGGGTAGATGTAGATGCGTCTTGGACGGAGGCGGAGATCAGTGGGACGGTACGGTGAAGCTATGAATTTAACTAGCTAGGAAGATACATATCGGCGAATAGAGTGCACAGCCGCTCATCTCAGCCACAAGCCGCCTTGGTCTTCCTACGACTAGCGGAGTTCGGATACTGGAAGCCATTGGTAAGGACGAGAGACGGTGCGAGGGTAATGAGAGCGCGGAGGGTAGCAAAGAGTGTCGCGATGTTTTTCGTTTCGGAGATTGTTGGGCTTGAAGGATCTTAGCTGAGAGACGAGGCCGGGAGAATGGAAGAGTAGAATTCGATCCTATCCCTGTCGAGAAAGAACTCCGACTATTGGGAGATTTTAGCTGCGGGCGGATGGGAGATTAGACTACCGGCGAAACAGGTTAACCAGACAAGAGGAGCTGAATCGGTGGGAGAAACACAAGGAGACTACAGCAGAGATAGACCTTCAAGAACGATCCAAGAGAGAGCTTACGGGATTGAGAACGAACCCCTCACTTCAACCCAACTTCACTCAACAGCGATCCTCATAGCCATCCGCTCCTCCGTACTGAACTTAAAGGCTGGTACTCCCGAAGCACGGCGGCTTATAAAATATAGACGACAAGTCGGCCTCAGGTTTGGAGAAGTCAGCGAGATGGAATGTGCTTGCGAAGAAGACTCGACGTAACGCCAGAGAATCATATGTCAAGAGATGGGAAAGCCATTGACGGAGCCTCGAGAGGCTGGAGCAGGCGGTAAATATTTCGACTAGACGCATGAGCAGCAGCCAGTAGCCTTCAGCCTATACCCTCGCTGCAAGTCGACGATTGCAGACGAAGCAAGACGCATCCGAATGACAGTCCGGACGCAAACATGTGAAAACATCGCCACACGGGCATACCCCGAGCCATGACCGAGATCGATGACCCCGAACGCCGAGGAGCTCCTTGCCAGCCCCCTTTGTGGACCTCTGCAGGAACTCGAAATTGCCGAGTATATACGAGTACGGGTAAGAGAGCTTTGATTAACCGGGGCGCATGACGATGCCCCACAAAGCCGGGGAAGGGGCGGGGGTGGGNAAGCATGTGATTCTGATTTGGCTGGCCCGGAGCTGTGTTTATAAGGCGTTCTCCTCGTTTCTCTCCTTCCCTCGTCCACGCCGTCTACCATGTCAGTCCAAGCCTCCACCTCTGCCGCCAAAGCCCGCGTTCTCCAGCAGAACGACGACGATATTGTCATCGTCTCTGCTGTCCGCTCTGCCATCACCAAGGTTCGTTTCCGTCTCGTCTCCTGGTGCCAGTATCTGACGCTCCCTCCTCGTACAGGGCAAGAAAGGTGGCTTCAAGGACACCAAACCCGAACTCATCCTCTCCCACGTCCTCCGTGCCGCCTACGAAAAAGTCTCCCTCGACCCCAAACTCATCGACGACATCGCTGTCGGCAACGTCCTCCCTCCCGGCGGTGGTGCTACCCCNTGCTCGTATGGCCGCCCTGCATGCTGGAATCCCCGTCGAGACCAGCATCAACACTGTCAACAGGCAGTGCTCGTCTGGCCTGACTGCCATCACCCAAATTGCGAACGAGATCAAGGCCGGGCAGATCGAGATTGGTATTGGTGAGTTGCTGCCTCCATCAATCCCACCGTGCTGCTGCCGTTGCTTCGACGCTCGGCGACATGCTAACCCCGCTTCCAGGTGCCGGTGTCGAATCCATGACCAACGGCTATGGTGCAGGCGCCATGGCCTCCATCTCTGACGAGGTCCTCAGCAACCCCGACGCCGAAGACTGCTTGTTGCCCATGGGCATCACCTCCGAAAACGTCGCTGCCTCGTACAACATCACCCGTGCGACCCAAGACGCCTTTGCCGCCCGCTCCTTCCAAAAGGCTGTCGCTGCCCAGAAAGCCGGCAAATTCAAGGACGAAATTCTGCCCATCAAGACAAAGTGGGTAGACCCCAAGACCGAGGAGGAGAAGGAAGTGTTGGTCGACTCGGATGATGGTATTCGGGATGGTGTGACGCCGGAGAGCTTGGCAAAGTTGAAGCCAGCCTTCAAGAAAGACGGCAGTACACATGCTGGTTAGTGTCTCTTCGTTTCCTTTCACTCCTCCGTCACCGACATCCTCGTGCAGGCAACGCATCCCAAGTTTCCGATGGTGCCGCAGCCGTCCTCCTCACCAAACGATCCACCGCCAAACGTCTCGGCCTCCCTATCCGCGGCAAGTTCGTCACTAGTGCCGTCATCGGTGTCCCTCCCAAGATCATGGGTGTCGGACCTGCGTATGCCATCCCGAAAGTACTTGGCTTGCTCGGGCTGAGCTTGGAGGATATCGATTTCTACGAGATTAACGAGGCGTTCGCAAGTCAGGCTGTCATGAGTGTGCAGCATTTGGGCATTGGGGAGGACAAGGTCAGTTGCTTTCTTTTGGCGTCGCTTCTTCCTCCACTTCTTCCGTTCTTGTCGATTTCTTTTCGACTCGACGTACTCTTTCCACCTTTTTCAATCCCACCTCGTTTCATCGTTCTTGGCCTGTTCTACAGTCCCCGGTTTCGTTGATCCCAGTGGGGGAGTCCGTTGGTTCGCCTGCTCCCTCCTCCCTCCCCCCTTTTTCTTTCCCTCTCTCATATTCTCTCAATGTCATGTCGCTCATACTAACCTCCTTTCTCGCAGGTCAACATCAACGGCGGTGCCATCGCCATCGGCCACCCACTCGGTTGCACTGGTGCTCGTCAAGTCGCGACCGGCCTCTCGATTGCAAAGCAGACTGGTGGACGCGTCTTCGTTACGAGTATGTGTATTGGCAGTGGGATGGGTATGGCCGCCGTGTTCGTTAGTGAGCACTGAACACTTCAAATTATTTAATAATAGATTTAGGTTGTATTTTATGATACCGATTAGAAAAATAACGCTTTTTTCCTTCTTGAACAGCATGGTACCTTCCCGAGTATGTAGTACCGTGGGTGTCAATGTCATCATCGTTTGTGGTATGTTCAATGAACTCATTACTCGCCATTGGAGAAAACACGAACGCGAAGCGACTTCATCATTCATTGCCACTTTTTCCGCTTCAACGTCGCGATTTTCACAGTACATGGTCTTCTTTGTGGCGCAGATTCCACGATATAATTGTTTGACGCAAAATTGAGTCTGCATCTGGAAGCTTCAGGTCAAGAAAGGACACGACGAAGACGTTCACTTCAGCCCCCGGAATTGGCTCAAGCTGTCACCGATACCCGCCACTACATCAGTTACCGGTCGCACACGAAAATGTCGTCCTGGACTGCGAGACGAGAGTCGGCGTCGGAAGAAGTTCGTCAATAAAGTAGAGATTATTCTTCGCCTTCTTCACTCGTCCTTGATGTGAGTTGAGTTGACGGGAACCGTTCCATACAAGAATTGCATTCACCCGAGTCGAAGAATCTGTGACCCCAACTATCATTTGGCTTGGATCCCTGGTCAACGATGCGAGCGATTCATTATTCGGCTGATTTGCTCCCCGCGCATCGGCCAAGTACTGAGTGAGCGGAGCAATCGTCAGCGCGTCGTGATCAAACTATTCAAAGGTCAATAAAAATTGTTTTTCCAAGAGTCGCTCTCATAAGTCGTTTCTGTCCTTCAGAAGCTATCGAACCATTCAGAATATCTGGATACTATAGCGATGACTGTAACTAACAAACATGAGGGAAGAAGAAATGAAGAAAGCGAATAGGTATGTCCAAGAGGCCAAAGGGTTAAAGAAATGATTATCACAAAACATACTAAAAAGGTCGACATCGGACGGTGGATAGTATTGGAGCCTTTCAAACTAGTATCCATTCCGCACTCCAGATTCGGATGGTGTGGTCATATGCGCCCGATACGATCCGCTTGCCATCCGGCGAGATTGCGACAGAGTTCACCCTGTCTGTGTGCCCTCGGAGCGGCTCTCCCACCTGCGCCCCCGTCTCCAAATCCCAGATCCGAATCGTCCTGTCAAAAGAGCCAGAGACAATGTGCTTGCCGTCCGGCGAGATTGCGACAGAACGCACCGAATGTGTGTGC
>JANBPK010000311.1:0-16302 GCA_027579435.1 Candolleomyces eurysporus | reverse complement strand
ATTCCTTTTTTTTCCGGAGGAGAAAGCCCAAATTTTGAACGAAAAGAATTCGGTCAACCGTCACACCCGTCACGCTTTCCCGCCAAAAAGCGTGACATTGTGTGACTGACCGAACCAGGGGCCTGACCGAATCTAGGGTTGACAAGACGACTCGTAGAGACAGCTCCGTACACAATGTCAGTGGCCTCTAGAAACCCCTTTGCTCTTCTCGATGGTGTGTGATCTCTTGATCAATCTCTTGATCACCCTCATCGTCGCCCCAGCCGAGGATTCGTCCAGGCCCGCCAGCCCTCCTCCCGGCAAACAGGCCGCCCCTGGCCCTCCCGCGGCCCCCGCTGCATCTCATGGCCAGGAACAAGGGATTCGAGGCGGTCCTGCTTCCAGGGGAGGCAAGTACTACCCTCTTTTGAGATCAAGAGCCCACTCTCCTCCCGCTCACTCTACCCTATGACTATGACTAGGAGAGTTATCACTTGAACGTCATGCGCCATTACTTTCAACCACGATGTCGTTGGAGGCAGGGAAAATTTATAGACTCATAAGCTTTAAAACAGGCTCCGCTGTGACGCTGAAATCCTCAACGGGGCTCGGTGAGCATGACGGTCGATCGTACGATTGGAAAGCCTCATTGACTGTTGGGAGAAAGTTGTTGGCGATTTGTTTGAGGGCAAGCCAAACCAGCTAGTGAGTACTCCATGATTCACGCAGGCTTGGTAGGACGCTCATTTATCTGAGTCTATTCCGGCTTACTCTGTAGTGGGAAGCACAAATCACACCTACCGGATTCTGGAGCTTCAAAAACGTCGGATATGCGGACCATTATCTGGGAATTGAGGCGCGACAAGTTGCAAAAAATGGATCACTCATTTCTGGCGTCTCGCATCCATTTGCCTGGGCTGTAAGGAGAATTGATGAAGCAGGTTCTTCGGGAACGTTCAAGTATGGGTTTTGCTCGAGCCTGTAACTTGCTATTGACTAGCGCTGGTTGGTTGAAATATCTAGATTGTTTATCCCGAACACCAAACAAGTTCTCGACCTGAGTAATTCTGGCGGCTGGGGGAACGGAATCAAAATACAATCCTGGTTGGACTCCCATGCTCCGCAGAAGAAGTGGATCATTGATTCCAGTATGCTATCTTTGTAGCCGAAATTTACGGGACTCAATGTTCATGCACGGTGCTTCAGATATAACATTCGAGTTCCCTGTTAATTCAGGCGGGATATACAAGATCGTAAATTGCCATAGTGGCACGGTGATCCATCTCGAAGATAACAGGAACGGTGCGTCGAGCTCACTTAAATGTCTACTTTTATTCTGATTTTATTTCCAATTTTGGCAGTTGCTGGATACAGCTTCAACGATGGTCGAAATCAAAAGGTACTAAGCATCTCATCCCAGCACCATAGACCCTACTGATCCACACTCTCCAAAGTGGGAAGCCATTCCAACCGAACCAACCGGATACTGGTTCTTCAAAAACCCGTGGAGTGGGCTTTACATGGGAATTTCCAACGATGATACCTGTGTCGCAGAGAACCCCAGTCGCGTTGTTGGAGTCCCGCAACCTTACGCATGGGAAGTCGTCCCCAATCTGACTAGTGGTGCCAAAGGCGAGTCTTGTCGGTGAGTAACCTATCTGTTTTTTNCAGGCCACCGCTCAGCTCCAACCACCAATGTTCTCTCTCCTTGTCCATATTTGCAGGATCGTCGTACCGTATACTGACTTCAATACCGAAATGGATTGTGGAAATGCGGACCCTGGGACAATTACTCATGTGCGCCCTCGAGAGTCCGTGCCCCAGCAGCTTTGGACGTTCGAACTAGGTTAGCCGTCTCTTATGCATGTTTTGCTTTAGTCACACCGCCTGACTCACAAAATTTTTCTTCCAAGTGTAGTAGCTGAGCTCGGGTCTAGTGCAACGTCAGGTAACTTGCGTGCCGGATATCTCGAGGCTCCTGTCATGGAGCCGGGAGAGACCCATAATTAAATAAATCTGATTTCGAATTCTTTGTGGTTTTTGCGGCTAATTGCCAGGCGTACGGTGTTGTAGTTGGCCAAGTGACAACATGAACTTATGGAAGATCTCTTTGTCGTCGTCGAAGACCAATCATGGATATTTTCACACCCTATCGAAGACAAGAGTTGAGACTCAGTGCGGCGGACAGCTCCAAAGCCGTTTTTCCGAAAAGGTTCTGAGAATCCGCAATAAGTTGATGGAGCTGAGAGCTCTTATCTCAGAATTTGTCGAGTATTTATTCTTGCGAGAGCGCCTCAGGCGTGCATCAGCGAGGTGCGTAAATGATCGATAGTGACGTCCCTCATTAAGAGTAGCAGGCGCAAGCCATCTGAAGTCACGGACGTCATGTTTCCCGTCCGCAAACAAGCCCAGACAGTCACATACAACCAATACTTAGTAATTGATAACTATCGCTCACTCGAGAGCTTTCGTTTCTATTTCCCTCTGCCACCAAAAACGTAGACCCCATATCCTGCCTTTTGCAACCCATCAAGAATGACCTTGGAGGAGGGAAATACATACAAATTCATAAACTTCAAGACAGGCTCCGCCGTGACACTGAACGTTTCAACGGGGCTCGGTGAGGTTTGGCGGTAGATCGTGCGATTGGAGGTTATTGATTAGGATTCTTGGGAAAAAGTTGTTGGCGATATGTTTGAAGGCAAATCAAACCAGCTGGTAAGCTCATCCTCGTCTAACGTTGCTGTTACCACGGAAGTATCAACCTCTTCCCGTATAGTGGGAAGCCCGACGCACACCTACCGGATTCTGGAGCTTCAAAAACGTCGAGAATCAAGGCCTTTATCTCGGGATTGAGAAGAAGCAAGTTCCGAGAGATGGATTAGCCATCTCCGGTGTCTCGTACCCATTCGTCTGGGCTCCAAATCGTATCAATGAAGGCTCCTCTCCTGCGGTGTTCAAGTCCGTCTCAACTTTCGCAGGCGCTTGGATACTGATTGAAAGAACAGACTTTTCATCCCTTACACTAATCAAGTCCTCGATCTCAACGACCATGGGGGCTGGGCAAACGGAATTAAAGTTCAAACCTATTCGGACTTTGGGAGCGGGCAAGCTGTGCAGAAGTGGGTCATCGACTCAAGTACGTACACGTTTCCCTTCGTTGACTGTTCCAATCTGCGTGACTGAATGCTTCTCAAGACACTACGTTCGAGTGTCCATTCAGGACCGGACAGATATACAAGATAGTAAATTGTGACAGTGGAACAGTAATACACCTCGAGGATACCAATAAACGTACGTTCAGGTCTCCCCTATGACCGGTCCGGATGCCATTAACTAGCCCATTTTCGCTGTTTATCACAGTCGCTGGGTATAGCTTCAACGATGGTCGAAACCAGAAGGTGTGTACTTCCTCCCACCGCGCACCGAGAGTAGCAACACCACGCACCACGGACACTGATTCTTCTTCTTCTTCCTCCTTAAATACCTATACCAAGTGGGAAGCAATTCAAGACGGACCAACCGGATACTGGTATCTCAGAAACCCCTGGAGCGGGCGTTACATGGCAATTGCCAGTGACGATGCCATCGCCAAGAACTTTACTCGGATTGTCGCAATGCCGCAACCTTTCGCATGGGAAATCGTCCCCGATTGGGCTAATGGTGCCCAAGGCGGGTCTTGTCGGTGAGTGAAGCATCTGTCTATCTATCTTGCATGTAAAATCACTGATCCCAACTCTCTGCGCCCTTGTCTTATGCTGGGTTTTACGATTTTAGCATCTTCGTGCCTTATACCGAGCTTAACTTGGACCTGGATTGGGGGAAAGCTGACCCTGGGACAATCGTTCATCTGTACTCTAGAGCACCTGTAGTCAGACAGCTTTGGAGGTTCGAAATAGGTGAGTATTCTCGCGTCAACTCCCCAAGCCCATCGAAGTATGTGTCATCTTATTTCAAGTTTAGCCGGCCCGATTGTCACCAGCCGCACCGAGGTTCCTGTCACAGAGCCTGCTTGAGCTACCAAGCAAGAAAGAAACGGGCGGGGACTTCTATAGAAACGATGCCTTAGCAGACTAGACCACTGTACTATCACTATCAATATAATCCCTATAATCATGTCTCGGTAGTACGGCTACATTGCATCTTACCTCCAGCAGAACTCATAAACCAGCCTATTGTATCCTCAGATTCGATGAAATTTGTCATATTCATGGCGAGTCAACATTCCGACAGACAGGCCTTAGCCGTATACCTGGATCCCAGTGCCGTAGCAAAGAAAGGCGAGGCTTGTTAATATGAACCGGTGGTTCACAACCCCCGGTGAGACTAATTGTCGGCTAAGTAGGGAGTGAAACTGGCTGTTCTATGTCTAGGGTCATTTATGAATATCATCATACATCTTGCTTCCCGTCGTGGCTCCCTTCATGCTTCCGTCGTGCCTCACTTCATGCTTCCCTTCATGTAGGCACCCACCCAATGTCTTGCTCAAGCCCTGAACTCGAGGGTGTGAAGATGAGGAATAAACGAATCAAGCGAATGAAGGCTCTCCCGGAAAAAATATTGGTCACAGCAATGTCGGAAGATCACTCGGTCGTCAGCCTCCATCAGCGGCATAGGCATCGCTCACAGGAGGTGGAGCCGTCCCAGATGTTTTCACTCGAAGGTTTACCCTGATTAATTCATCATTTGTGTAATACTTGAACTTACGGAGTTCTCAACTGCGTGACCTGCTTTGAGATGTATCTCTAACAACTTAGTAAAGACTTTATCACGAATACCATTGTATGGTCTCCATGTGCCGTCGACGGCCAACTGATGGAGGCCGATGTCTGAGTGATCCACCGATCACCGCGACGCGACCAGCCGCTCTCGCGAGTTTCAAAATAATATTAGTGACTTGTTTATTCTTCCTCCTTGAACTCTCAAATCCGAGGCTCGATCGAGACGAGCTGCTCGGTAGGAGCCTACCTTTCATACTCCCCTTCACGCTTCCCGTCATACTCCCCTTCAAGTCCCGTCATGTTCCCCTGCCATGTTTCCCATCCCCATCCCTACTGCCGCAAACAAAGCCAGACAGACACACACAGCGAATGTCCAACCTATATAGATAGCTCACTCTCAAGCCTCAAATTTTCATCTCAGTAACCTCAGTAACTGATCCTCTCCATCCTCCAAGAATGTCGTTCGAAAACGGGAAGATTTACAAGCTCATAAACTTCAAGACGGGCTCCGCCGTGACGCTGAAGAGCATGATGGGGAATAGTGAGTTCCGACGGTAGATGGTGTGGTTAAAACATGCATTTACTCTGCGAAAGTTGTCGGCGATAAGTTTGAAGGCGGTCAAAACCAGCTGGTAGGTGCCTGTTCACCTTGAGTACACAACAGATTTCATGAAAAGATCGCTGACATACTACTAGTGGGAGGCACAGATCGCGCCTACCGGATTCTGGTGCCTCAAAAACGTCCAGCATGGCCTTTTTCTTGGGATTAAGAAAGGAGAAGCTGCCGTGGACGGAGTAGCCATCCGTGGTGTCTCGCAGCCTTTCGACTGGACTCTCAAAGACGGGGGGTCTTCTCCTCCATCGCTCAAGTACGTATCTCTGGGCAGACTAACTTCTCACTGCGTCTAAAACCTGACTTTGGAAAAAAATCAGGCTATCCGTCCCTTTTGCCAAGCAAGTCCTCGACCTCGACAATAATGGCGGATGGGCGAATGGGATCAAGATCAATCTCTACTCGGACAATGGGGCCAATCAACAGAGGTGGATTATAGATTCGGGTATGTATGGGCTTCTCCAATCTGTAGCAGTGACTAAATGCCCAGCAGATATTACGTTCGAGGCCCCCGTTAAAACAGGGAAAATCTACAAGATTATAGGTAGCAAAAGCGGCACCGTGGTCCATCTCGAGAATGACAATAAGGGTACGTTAAGCTCGCTTACATCTGCCGTAAGGCCAAACCTTTCTGATTTTTTGCGCCTGTGGCAGCCGCTGGATACGTCTTTAATGCTGGCCAAAATCAAAAGGTACCGAGTATCTCATCCCATCCTTTATGCTTAAAACCAACCTGATTTGTACTTGTCAAGTGGGAAGCCAGTCAGGATGAACGAACCGGATACTGGTTCTTCAAGAACCCATGGAGTGGGCTTTACATGGGAATTGCCGGTGACACCTCAGCTGCAGATTGCTGGACACGCATTATCGGAGTTCCGAAACCTTTCGCATGGGACATCGTCCCCGAGCGAGCTAATGGTGCGAACGGGAAGTCTTATCGGTGAGTCGAAGGTCTTTGGTGGTCTATCCTGAATCGTACCGACGATGAGCATTGTCCCGCTTTCTTCGCATGTTTGTTATGTGCATAGGATCTTTCTACCTCATACTCGATTCAACTTGGATTTACACAAAGGGGACCCTGGGACGTCCGTTCATTTGTGGTATCGGGACGATGTGCTCTGGCATCTGTGGACTTTCGAGCCAGTAGGTGAGGCAGCTCCCCAAATTCTCCTTCAAGTCACTCCCCAGCTCACGGTACATTTCTTTCATATAGCCTAGTCAGCTAGGGCCAGTGCAGGAGCCAAATTGGGGGTCAACGGCTCAGAGGCTCCTGTCACGAACCTGGGACCGCGAGGGTGAAACAGTTCCGAGTTCATTCGAGTTAGAATTCGTTACGATTCAAGGTCAGGTGTACGGTGATGTGGGTGTCCCGCTGTGCCGTATCGGATATATCGTAGCGGATTGATTGATTTTGTACTATTGCCAATGCCATCATGAGTCAGATTGTCCTACTTCGACAAGGTCATCGTTGAATCCCCCTCCGCTTGCAGAGCTTTCCGCACTTCGTCCACATCCTGCCCTGGGAGCTCAACTAGCTCTTGACCTGGCCGACTCAGGGTCCCACTCTTCCGCGTGTGTCGACTACTGCTAGTACGAGTAATACCAGTACCGTGCTTTGAGCTTGGACCCGTAGTTCCTTCTCCAGATCAAGTTCTGGCTCTGGATCGTTGACGTTGCTAGGATGACTGGTGGCGGTGTTGTGCCGAGCCTGTGGCGATGATCCGGATTACGAGGTGATTGCAATTGGACTGCCGATGCCCACATTGAGAGTGAGCGTTAGGATTAACCTGGTTCAAGGATGCACACCAATTGATTACTACATTTACAATCTGCGCTTGAGTAAAACAGATAGAACAATGCTAGTTCGCAAGCACTTACCAAATAATTCAAAATGACCCTTGGACGCCTAGGTGGCTACAGGCCGCCTAGGGGAAGATGAGAATTCAACGCTGCGCGCTCGAGGAGAAGCGTATAAAGTTACCGTTGGAATTCAAGTGCATCGCTGTGAACTGACCAGCAGATTCGGTTACTCCTAGACGTATATTCCCCTATACAAGATTCAAGGCGTACTTGCACCACGGACGATTAGCTCCACGAGCCGAAACCCACCTCGCACAAGAGAGAAGTGTGCATGGATGTATTGGAGGCTCGGATGAGGTGAGTAGGGGCCGGGTGGAGAGATCCTCTTTCTTCTTTTTCTTGAACGGGTGGAGCTGCCCTCTGTTCATGATGGCTTGAGATGTCCTCAATATTAACGGTCTCGCCCTCTTCCCTGGATAATGAAGTCTAGTCGAGTCCATGCCTACTAACACAAACGACCTGACGTAGTCAAAGGCCAAGACTCTGGAGACAGTAAAGAATGAACAGGTAAGAACTTTAATGTCACGGTATAATCGAGAGTCGGAGGAGCAATCGCAAATCGCTCGTTCGTAGGCACATGTAGAAAGTAAATCTATCTGTTCGATATGATCGGTTTTATTCGACTTAATTCAACCAATTAAGGATAGTGTGCTCACCTAATACCTCGATGCCACCCAGACCAACCCAACCAATCAACTTGAACCTTGTTGTAACCTCTACTCAACATGATCCACCGATACTTAAACTTCCACTTTCAAATCTATACATCCACCAAGACCTGTAAACACCAGGGCATCATTGCTCGAGATTGTCTGAGCCGCTTTCACCTTCGTCTCCGATTTGCACGAAAGAAGCGGAGGAGTGCAAAGAGGGATGAAGGGAGGATAGGAGGGTAGATCCAGCTTGAAACAGCACACAGTCTTATATCCTTACACCGATTCTTGGACTCCTAGGAAATGGAGTAAAAGACTTAAATTTGTCGGTCCGCAGCAGATAGGAAGAACGGTCGCGGAAGCGTGGGCATGCCGACTGTCGTTACCTGAGATAAGTGGGCGCTGCTATACCAGCCGCTCAAGTGAAGGATAGTAGCTTGCTGCTAGACGGTAGCTCGTTCCAAATCATGTTCCTTTTCCATCTCCTCTTATTTTGGCCGCTGCCATTGCCGACATCTTCGTCCCGCTTCCCAACAGAGGAAGGAAGGGAAAACCCAGTACAGGTGGTTGCGATTGGTGCACGAAGAAAATACTCTTCACAATTATACTCGCTCAAAAGCTCAATTCTCCTTTCTTCTCGTACACCAAAGCCAGCCTCCTCCCTACTCTCCCTACGTCCCTCAAACCTGCTGGGATCCCAGTTTTGGATGGGTAGATCATGCTGGTCTCCCACTAGGAACAAGTTTGTAGTGCGTTTGAGAGTCGGGACTGTTGTATATCGATGCGGTGGAGATAGGCCGCATATCATGGAGTTGACGTAGTATGTTGGGCGATGAAGGGAGACTAGTTAAACAAAGGCGCGCAAGGCCTGAGTACCTGAGTGTTTTTCCTGCCTTTTTCTTCGCTTCCATGACGTCGATCTTATCTTGGATTGCGTGTATGAGAGGCGCAGAGTCAATTTATACGAAGCCTTGTGTGTGTGAGACGGCGACATAAGTGGGAAGTCAAGATAGAACGAGGGGGAGAGGCATGGCTACAGCGCGTTCTAGATAGATCACCGACTGGCGAAAAAAACGGCGGAGGGTGAGGAAAAGGTGGCCCGTTCCCTGAGGGCGCTGAAGAGAAGGAGAAATCATGGGTCTACCAGCAGGCAGAGCCGAGGCGCATCATCTAAGTATAGTTGGGTGATGGCGGCAGAGCGATCCGCTTACTCTAGCCTATCCTCTGATGCGGTACTCCTTCGTCGTACTGCGTCTCACACATTCTAATCCCACCACCTGCCGTCGAAACTCACCACCCTAAATATGCATGCCAGCGTCCCGGCGGCATACCTTTCTCCCTCGTTCGAAATCTCTAACAATACAGCGTCGGATTTCCACAGCCACCCTCAAACCGCAACCATCTGCCAGAAGAGTCATATCCAAATTTGCACCCGATATCGCAAACCTCGCAAAGAAATCGAACTTAGTTGCTATCCCAGATGCCATCTCCTAGCCTCAAACCAAACGGCCCATACAGAAAACCGACCCTCTCACTGACGATGAACCGCGCACTCAACTGGAAGCTCAAGAAGCTCATGGGTGAACGGCTCCACATTGCCAGGCTCAACAGCGGATACTCTGGTCTATGGTACACCTTGCATATCGTCAAATTTCACCTGTTTTCTCTTTCTGTGGATTCGACTTTGATGTCTTATCATGTACTCAATTCGGCTACCATTCCGTGCTCTCATATCCACGGTGGTTAGCTATCTGTTCACGGGGAGAACGCGATGAGATTGGTCGATTTTTTCCGCAGGATCACCGCCTCTGTCTCCCTGTTTAGAACTCTGCCTCTACCGAGTACGCGGTCGATTTCGTCAAGTCCGTGGTGACTTCGTATTAACCACAGTATCGGACGCCGTATCTCACACTTGCTTGCGAGCACTCTTTACTTTCCGGCAGTGCAACTAGTTACTAGTCATCCATTCGACTAGAGGAAGAGGGGTAGGCTCGCGGCAACCCTTAAGTGCCTCCCACTGACTGGTATGTTTGGTTCATTCACTGTCTTGTGTCGCTGCGAGGGGCCAGGGTGTACACGTAGGAGTACTCGGAGTGCCCGTCGATCAAGGTCAAGGTAATATGTAGTACGTGCCCGTACATGATGGTCTGATGACCCCCATTCTCCGACTTAGAGAGACTGCTGCCACTGTGGGCCCAATACCACTAGCGACGAGAGTGAAAAGGTGCTTAGAACTGCACGAATGATGCCAAACCGGCAGCTAACACGGCTACCACAGCACCAGCAACCCCTCCGCCGACTAGTTGGTCCGCTGCATTGGTGTTGTTTCCCAGTACACCACCAGACGGTTCCCCTCCAGCGGCGCTTGTCCCCGTTGTCGAACTTGTGGTTGTCTGTTGAGCAGCTTGGGGTGTCGTAATTGTAGCCGCTGCGTGGATCGATAGATAAGCAAGAAAAGTCAAGGAAAAAGAGTCAAGAAGGTATGGGAAGACAGAATGAAGATTCACATACCAGTCGTCGAAGAGCTAGTGGTCGTTGTATTGATAACGGTAGTGCTGTTTTGACTGGTGGCGACGGTGGTGGTGGTGGCATTGGTGGTGGTGGTGGTGGCGACACTCCCCGGTGGGAGGAATTGGAAAGTGGGACTTCTGGCGTAAACCTGATCAACGTTCGACTGGTTCCGAGCGGTCAGGCGGTATATGCTAAAAATAACCCATTGATGCGAAGTTTCAGTCAACAAAATTCGGAGGAATTCAACAGGTAACACGAGCTAGGTGCTGGATGCCGGAGAGTGCTGAGCTGTCGTGAGTAAAGGATGCACTGACCTTGTAGTACTAATCACATATGGATCAGTATTAAGAAAAGTCACATCCAGCTTGTCGAGTTCCGTCTCCACAAATTCCCAGAACTGGCCGGTCGCCCACGAGTCACTAGCCAGTTGCAGCATGAGGACGAATTGGGCGGGGTCAGAGGCATCGTGCGTCCAGGTGACTGTGGAGCTCCCCCCAGAGACGGGGTTGGACGGAGCTGTGAGCTCAATGCTTGCACAAACAGTGGTGAGAAAGCAGGTGAGCGCTACGGTGGTGAGGCTATCCAGTAGAAAAATAGGCCCGTTAGCAGGTGGACGAACCCGTACAAGAGCTTCGAATCAAACGGGAAATTCGAACCTAGAAAACTTCATGGATAATCTATTAGACTGAGTGAAGGACAGTGGCTGCAAATGAGAGTGGGGCGCTCGCCGCTCAGGTTAGCGTCGGGAGTCGAGATTTGTGACTCCTGTTCTCAAAAACGCAACCTTTAAACAAACCTGAAATGATACGATCAAGAAATTTCTGCGCGGAAGGGTCATCACCGGCTAATTCCACATTGCCTGCCGTGCCGATGGAACACTTTGGTACCATCCCCATTCAGCCTCTTGCAGCTCACTGGATACAGTCCGACCCCTCAAGTCGTGGCAGGAGCTGAGACAATTCCAGTGCAGACCTAAAGGGTACTCGAAGCAATATTGTGTGAGTAAGTGGGTACTAGCCCTGAATCATGTTTTACTGGCAGAATGCTTCGCCCGACCTTCATTCACCGAATCATTCTAAATTTGAACGGCAGGGCCTCTTGCTAACGGAAAGGAAGGAAACCTGACAACGGGAGGTCGGTCGAATTTGTTTGGTCTGATAGCTATGTCATCGTAGTCATAGTCATAGTCATAAACCGGACTGGAACCAATTCGTGAACGTCGGTGTCCTGGGCTTCTACGCCGTGGAGCAAGTTAACTACAGCAAGATCCCAATTCCAGATCCTGCAATACACACCTAAACTGACGCGCGTTTTTCAGGCCAAAAGATATGCATTCTCAGACAGGAGATTTGTGCTTGTGCTTCATGAATCCTCCTACTCCTATAACGCAGCTATGGTGCCACGGCTGTCGGACGGCATTCAACTCATCTCAGCGGTCTGACATGAAGACCCTCAGGTTGTTGTTAACGAATTTACTCTTTCCTCTAGATTACCCGATTTTTTCTGTGAATTCTCTATGCAGGTCGTTTCATTCGTGCTTTAGACATGGAAAAATGATGCAATGACATTCAAACCGGAGTAAGAATTAATCAAAGGAAAGTCAAACGGCGAAAATGGGTAGCTGAAGCCGGAACCAATAAATACTACACGACTGCAGCTTAATGATAGCTCGCACCCCGATCATATCCTCAGCCTTCTCAGCCGGCACGTAGCACACAGACACCATGGCATTCGCATCCGAGACGATCCTGACACACTGGACTCCCTTAGCTCTGAGGTTCGGGCCAACCAATGAGTCTGGATGATCGTCTGCTCATCCAAAAGTAACGAAGGCGAAGCGTAAACATATAGAAAACGCAAGTTCGAGTCCATATTAATGCAAGGGGAATAAACAAGATGGTCAATTGCTATGCTAGCACCGTGGTTCACCTCGGAGATTCTAGCAAAAATGCATGAAGCTCACATATTGTGCTGGGTCAGTCTAATATGGCACGAATAGCAGGCAAAAAACTCGTTTGTTTCTCGGTACACCTCTGATTTTGGGAGCATATTGATGATTGCCGTGGGAACGACTTGCCGCTTGCCAGCTGCGCAAACAAGCCCAGACACACCCGCGATATCGATGCTTAGCTTACTCTGGAGCTTGTGTATTCCTCCGTGACTAGGAACGTAGAAAAAGGTACTTATCCTTGCAATTCTTAGGAATGGCGTTGGAAGAAGCGCGGATTTACAAGATCATAAACTTCAAGACGGGCTCCGCCTTGACACTGAGGTGCATAACGGGGAATGGTGAGTTTCGACGATAGATCTTACAATTACAACAGTCATTGACTTTGTGAAAGTTGTCGGGGATAAGTTTGACGGCAGCAAAAACCAGCTGGTGAGTATCTGTTCCCGTTGGATTCAACATGATCATCAATCTGAGCTCGTGATATACTCCCAGTGGGAAGCACAAACCACACCTACCGGATTCTGGTGTTTCAAAAANTGTCCAGCATGGCCTTTATCTTGGAATTGAGAAAGGAGAAGTTGTTACTGACGGAATAGCCATCCGTGGTGTCTCGCACCCTTTCGACTGGGCTCTCAAAGACGGGGAGTCTTCTCCTGCATCGTTCAAGTACGCATTCCAGGGCTGACTCGACTTCCCACTGCGTCCAGGAGTTGACTTCCAAAAAATAATAGGCTATTCATCCCTTTTACCAAACAAGTCCTGAATCTCGACAATGATGGTGGCTGGGCAAATGGAATCAAGATTGAATCTTGGTCGGACTCAGGGAGCGATCGGGTTGGGCAGAAGTGGACCATTGATTCAAGTACGTATGGGTTATGCTCGGTTGAATCCTCCAATCTGTGGCAGCGAATAACTGCCCCCACAGACACTACATCCGAAGCCCCCGTTAAGGCAGGGAAGATCTACAAGATTGTAGGTTGCTATAGCGGCACCGTAATCCACCTCGATGATACCAATAAGAGTACGTTAGGCTTACTTGAACACACGCTTTAGGGCCAAGCCCTGCTGACCCTTGACGACTATGGCAGTGGCTGGATACAGCTTCAATGATGGCCGAAATCAAAAGGTACTGAGTATCTCATCCTCCGCGCTATGAACGGACCTGATTTGTACTTGTCAAGTGGGAAGCTACTCAAGACGAACGCACAGGATATTGGTACTTCAAGAACCCATGGAGTGGGCGTTACATGGGAATTGCTAGTGACACATCAGTCGCGGGGAACGATACTCGCATTGTCGGAGTTCCGCAACCATTCGCATGGGATATTGTCCCTGATCGAACTAAGGGTGCAAATGGCGAGTCTTGTCGGTGAGTCAGGTATCTTCGACAATCTGTCCTCGGCTGTAAATGATGAGTGCTTTCTCACTGCATTTTTTTTCATGTTTGTTAAATGCATAGGATCGTTCTACCTCATACTCAACTCAACCTGGATTTGCGTACAGCCACTCCCGCTAGGTCCATTCATTTGTGGAATCGGGGAGATTGGCTCTGGCATCTGTGGAGGTTCGAGCTACTAGGTGAGGCAGGTTCCTCAAATCCTGCTTCAAGTCGCCCCTTAGCTGACTGGACAAACCTTCCTTTTTTCAAGCGTAGCTCAGCTAGGGTCCGATGCAGCAGCCGAGTTAGCTGCCAACAACTCAGAGCCTCCTGTCACGGATCCACGCTCACGAGGGTGAAATAGTCGCAATTTTACTTGGTTTCGAATTTGTTACGACTTGATGTCAGGATCGGACACACTGTAAGCGGATTGGGTTGATTCTGTATTACTACTACCAATGTCATCGGGGTCTCTCCCCTCCTCCACTCGTAGTAGTACGCGGAGCCCTGCAACGAGGATCCGGATCTTGAAGCAGTTGGGCTGTCAATACCTACTGTGAGGGCTGAGTTCTTGCGGATAGGTTTGAGGGAAAGCCAAACCAGTTTGTACGCCCGTGCTGCATCCCATCCTCCAATTCTACGGGCTAGGGCTACTTGTTCGATATATATATTCACACCTATATATCTAGTGGAAAGCACGAACTACGCCCACAAGATTCTGGTTCTTTGAAAATGTCGAACATCCAACCATCTATCTGGGAACTGAATTCGGCAGAGTGGCGCAGAATGGAGAGGTCATCTCTGGTGTAACCCAGCCCTTTGGCTGGGAAGTCAAACACCTGCAGGGGAAAGGGTCGTCCATTTTTTGGTGTTCAATAGGCTACTCATACCTTACACCGATCAAGTTCTGGACCTGGACGACCATGGAGGCTGGGCGAACGGAATTAAGGTTCAACTGTATTCCGATCACGGCGACAACCACATTGCTCATCAGTGGAAGATCGATCCAGGTTTGTACTCTACATGAGAGTATGGTCACACAGCGTAACACTTCGAGTTTGACCTCCGTAACCAACTCAGATCTCACTTTCAATCCCATCAAAGCAGGGGAGGACCAATCGTTAATTCCATAGTGGCACGGTGGTCCATCTAGAAGACTCTAACAACGGTGGGTTCAGTAGTCCTTCCGTCGCGATTTGTGATATTTGCCATATTCAAACAGTTGCTGGGCAGAGCTTCAACGACGGTCGCAAACAAAAGGTGATTACTCCAAGCCTCAAGCACCGATCCCCGACCTCCCTGCGATAGTTTCTTGTTTCTCTTATTTCAGTGGACTGACGTCGCGTAATTTCTTTNCTTTTTTTTTTTNCTTTGTCAGTGGGAAGCGATCCCGGACGAAGCCTCCAGAACTTGGTACTTCAAAAACCCCTAAACCACCCTCTACCTCTCAATCTCCCGCACCTCAAAGGTAAAACCCGGAGTTCCAGTAATAGGGTCTTCACGACCCTGTGGATGGGACGTCGTATCGGATCAAGCGAAGCGAACTGGCAGGTGGAGGTAGGCTTGTTAATGTTGGCTTACAGTTTAAAGTAGTCCTCGGCGAATCGATCTTCTGTCTGTCCTTCCTTCCCCCCTTTCGCCCATTTTCAACTGTGTCCCCATATTCCGCTTCAAATGACCGCCCAACTGACCAGACGGGCTTCCTTTTGTCAAGCGTAGATCAGCGAGGGCCCGGTGCAACTGTTGAGTCGGGTATCAACGACTCAGATGCCTCCGTTACGGATCAAGGCGCATGAGGGTGAAACCTATGATTTAACTTGATTTCGTTGAATTCGTTGCAGTTGGGTGCCAGGCGTACGGTGGTGTAATGGACCTTCCGTACCGCATGGTGTATTATATATCCAAGTTAAATCTACCCGTCGTCGTCAATGCCAATGTAGCTTTCCACATTTTCGTGAACGACAAACTTAGGCGCGGTGCACAGCTTCGAAGCCCTCTGAATTTTCCTTCTGAGTCCGCCTGAGAGAATAGTCACTTTAGCTAGAGTTCTTAGTGGAATCGCTCGTTGGTCGACCAGCCGCTCTTCTTGTCCAGCCAGTATATGCCCCAGGCATCAACTTCGACTTCTGGTGCCAAACCAATGTTAGAGGTCGCAGAGCTGCAAATTTTCGGGTTGGCAAAATTTGTGCGGCGTGCTCCACATCTCAAAAAGGTTCACTTCAAAAGGAGACAACCACAACGAGACACCGACGTCTGTTGTGGTCCCTACAGGTGCAAACAACACGAGCCAGAACATGAGGCTCGCTACTGATGTGTGTGTTCGAAAATATAAATAAAAAAATTAAAAAAATCGAAGAGAAAGAGAAAAATAAGAGAAGAGAAAGAGGTGTAGCCCACGTTGATAGCAACTCACACTTGATAGGGCAAACCGGCAGTGACTGTTGTCAGGGTAAGAGAGCGTTGCCGGTCAGGGAACGGCGATTCTCAGATGGGAAATTAGTAATATTGAAATCACAGCCACCGAGGTAGGGAATTCCCTACCTTTCCCTACCTCGTCAAATAATCACCACAGCACTTAAAACTCCAGGAAAATTCAGACATCATCCACAGATTTTTGAGAGCGAGCTCACAAATTT
>JANBPK010000031.1:0-40058 GCA_027579435.1 Candolleomyces eurysporus | reverse complement strand
GCCACAAATCGAAGACAAGGTCGAGGTCTGTATCCGTGCCGGACCTGGTGAGGTATGTCTGTAGCCGTTCGTATTCCACGGCAAACCGTTCTGGTGATGGTTTGACGCATCGATATCTCGTCCAAAGTTCCGGAATTGCCAGAGCGATGTTCCTCCACAAGGAACAAACGTGAGAGATGACGATCTCTTCCGTGGCCCTGCCTCTGAGGACGGTTCCCCGTAGGTGGCTTGGCTTGTGCACCGATTCGAGTATCAACGTGAGTACTTCGTTTGGAAGATTGCGAATACCCAAAGTTTTAGTGATATGTGGACCTGGTTCCCCCTCGTCCCAGGTGCGAGTCGACGACATCATGCGAGATGGTGCGGTATCGAACGAGATGGGAGTCGCCAGACCCCGCATGAGACCAAATATGTACCCCTGGCTAGTTCACATGGTTTGTTGTGATGAAGCTGTGAACGCGTTTCCTGTTAGAGAAGAAACAGTCTACTTCGGGGTTTTGGGATTCTTCAAGCACCCACAAGTCATTCGAGTCTGTTCTTCTAGATCCCAACGTTCTCGCCTCTGTTCTCTAGCTGGGACGATGGAGAGATACAACGAACAGCCACATTCCGGGGCGTATACATTGTTGGTCCCTGTAACATCTCGCTCCTGCAACAAAAACGAAAACATGGTTCTACAATCTACCAAACAAATTTCAGTCTGTTTACAAAATCGTCGAAGATACATCAAGCTTAAAGAAGTACATGTATTGTTAAGCATGTGTTATGGTACGTATAACAAACGTCAGCTTGAAATCAGAAACCAGAATAATCGGTGAACGTTGTGCATTAATCATGACAGAGTCCTAACTTAGTAACTAAGTCCCGACAGGACCCTTGTGAACTGAATCGAAATTGCCAGTATCCATCCCGGACAATCGCATATAACCTGGAGGCCAATACATAGGGAGCACAGAGTCCTGTATCTCCTCGATACGCACCTGCTTCCCATCAGGGCTTTTGCCACTGGCACCTGAACTCCGAGAGCATTTCTTGACAAAATCTTCCCAGAAACTTCGGGGCTTAGGATCTCGCGTATGTGCGCTCTCCTCCACTGGAACCTCCCGCGAAGTTGGTACGAAATACAAAGCCGATGGTGGGAGACGAATGATGGATAGTTGTGGCCAATAGTCGGTGCAGAATTGTATTAGGTTTGTCGAAGCTGCCTGGTCTGGGATGCTGAGTGTGAGCTCCCGGAGCTGCGGCCATGACTGGAACCGTCGTAAATCTGGATCCACTGGTAAGGCCTTCAAGACTCCATCTCCTGGGATCTCGACAGTTGTCGAGATACAGAGATGTGCGATGGTGGCGGTGGCAGTCAGCAGGCGTTTAATTGTGCGCGATTCTGCGACCTGATCTTGAGCGGGGTCGGAAGATATAATGTTGTTGAGGAAGAGGAATTTTAGATTGGGAAAAATATAACCCAAATCAGCCTCTCCCGGGACAAGAGGAAATGCAGGCGTATGGGGCGTGTTCAGAGTGACCGAAGAAATTGTTATGGTTTCGAGGAGGGGGGCAGAGACGTAGTGGAGGAAGAAGAATAACGGGTAGCAGGGCCATCGGCCGAAACGCATGTGTTGGGACGGAGGGCGGCGTCCAAAACGGACGTGTTTCAAGCGCTTTGCCTGAATTCGCCGCAGGAGGTGACCGGGATTCGGGTTTGCGATGACGACGTCCCATAATGAAAATGTTTCGATGAAAGGCAGCGATAACACTTGTTCTAAGCAAACCCAAAGGAGGAGTAATCTCAGCCTTGGTATGCCGGCTTCTAGGGAGAAGTGAACAAGGTTATTGAGAGGAGGCCGGAACCTTCCCGAAGCTGGCGAGTCCAGCTTCAGAAACTTGATGTTTGGTGGACCTTCAGTGAGTATCTTGGGGTCCCAGTGAGGTTGCCCATCGTACCCTTCTTCGTTGATATTATGGTATTGGCCAGTGAGCACCTCGAAGTGTTCCAGGCGAGGAGCCGATACTCCAGTGAGTGCTCGGTGGAAGGGAGTAACGAAGTTGACGCCATCCGAGAGCAGAACGAAGCGCCTCAACCGATAAAGGTTGGGAACGACCAGATTCAACATATCCATGACGGTGCGGTCTTTCACCGTGACCGGGATGTCGACAAAATCGAAGACAAGGTCGAGGTCTGTATCCGTGCCGGACCTGGTGAGGTATGTCTGTAACCGTTCGTATTCCACGGCAAACCGTTCTGGTGATGGTTTGACGCATCGATACTTCGTCCAAAGTTCCGGAATTGCCAGAGCGGTGTTCCTCCACAAGGAACAAACGTGAGAGATGAGGATCTCTTCCGTGGCCCTGCCTCGGACGGTTCCCCGTAGGTGGCCTTGCTCATGCACCGATTCGAGTATCAACGCGAGTATTTCGTTTGGTAGACTGCAAATATCGAAAACTCGGGTGGTCAGTAGCCCCAGTTCTCCCTCGGCCCAGGTGCGAGTCGGCGACATTATGCGAGATGGTGGTGGTATGGAACGAGGGTGTCACCAGGCCCCGCATAAGACCAGATATGTACCCTTGGCTAGTTCACATGAACAGTGGTGTTTGTTGTGACGAAGCCTGGCCTCGCGTTCGGACTGTCGGAATCAGTGATGAAGTTGTGAACACGTTTCCTGTTGGATAAGAAATTGTATACTTTGAGGTTTGGGATCATGCAAACGCCCACCAGTCATTCCAGTCCGCTCTTCTCCTCCTTCCGCTACCTCTCAATAATCTTCCCTCTGATCTCTAGCTGGGATGATGGAGGCCCGAGAGGTACCACATTCACAGGATGTACACATTGTTGGTCCCTGTAACATTTCACTCCTACAACAAGAACTAAACCATGCTTTTACATTCTATCAAACAAATTTCGGTCTTTTTACAGAATCCTCGAAGATATGTAAAGCTTAAAGAGGTGCATGTATTGTCAAGCATATGGTATGGTACACATAACAGACGTCAGGATGAAAAAAGAAAGCCTAGAATAATCACTGTGCCTGAACCATGACACTGTCCTAACCTAGTAACTAAGTCCCGACAGGGCCCTTGTGAATTGAATCGAATTTGCCAGTATCCATCCCAGACGATCGCATATAACCTGGAGGCCAATACATTGGGAACACATCCTGTGTCTCCTCGACACGCACCTGCTTCCTGTCAGGGCCTTTGCCGCTGGGACCTAGGCTCGGAGGGCGGTTCTTGAAGAAGAAATCTACCCAGAAACTCCGGGGCTTCAGATCTCGCGTATGCGTGCTCTCCTCCACTGGAATATCCCATAAAGTTGCTACGAAATCCAAAGCCAATGGTGGGAGACGAATGATGGACAGTTGTGGCCAATAGTCCATGCAGAATAGTATCAGCCTTGTCCAAGCCTCCTGGTTTGGGATGCTGAGCTCTCGGAGCTGCGGCCACGGCTTGACCCGTTGTATACCTGGATCCATTTCTAAGGCCTTCAAAACTCCGTCTCCTGGTATCTTGACAGTTTCCGAGATACAGAGGCGTGCAATGTTGGCAGTAGCGCTGAACAGGCGTTCGATTGTGCGCGATCCTGCGGCCTGCTCTCCGGGGTCGGGATATGTGATGTTGTTGAGGAAGAGGGATTGCAGGTTGGGGAAAACGTAACTCAAATCAACTTGTCCCAGGACAAGAGGGGACACAGGTATCTGGGGGGTGTCCAGAGTGACCGAAGAAATTGTGATGGTTTCAAGGAGAGGGGCAGAGACGTAGTGGAGGAAGAAGAATAACGGGTAGCAGGGCCATTGGCTGAAAATCATTTGCAAGCGCGTGGGGCTGCATCCAAAACGGACGTGTTTTAACCGATCTGCTTTGATTCGCCGCAGGAGGTGACCGGGATTCGGGTTTGCGATGACGGCGTCCCATAATGAAAATGTTTCGATGAAGGGGAGTGATAACACTTGTTCCAAGCAAACCCAAAGGAGAAACAGTTTTAGCCTTGGTATGCCAGCTTCTAGGGAGAAGTGGACCAGGTTATTGAAAGGAGGCCGGAACTTTCCCAAAGCTGGGGAGTCCAGCTTGAGAAACTTGATGTTTGGTGGACCTTCAGTAAGTATCTTGGGGTCCCAGTGAGGTTGCCCGTCGTACCCTTCTTCCATGATATCATGGTATTTGCCAGTGAGCACCTCGAAGTGTTCCAGGCGAGGAGCCGACACTCCAGTGAGTGCTCGGTGGAGGGGAATGACGAAGTTGACGCCATCCGAGAGCAGAACGAAGCGCCTCAACCGATAAAGGTTAGGAACGACCAGATTCAACATATCCATGGCGGAGGGGTCTTTCACCGTGACCGGGATGTCGACAAAGTCGAAGACAAGGTCCAGGTCTGTATCCGTGCCGGACCTGGTGAGGTATGTCTGTAGCCGTTCGTATTCCACGGCAAACCGTTCTGGTGATGGTTTGACGCATCGATACTTCGTCCAAAGTTGCGGAACTGCCAGAGCGGTGTTCCTCCACAAGGAACAAACGTGAGAGATGAGGATCTCTTCCGTGGCCCTGCCTCGGACGGTTCCCTGTAGGTGGCCTTGCTTGTGCACCAATTCGAATATCAACGCGAGTATTTCGGTTGGGAGACTGCAAATATCGAAAGCTCCGGTGATCTGTGGACCTGGTTCTCCCTCGTCCCAGGTGCGAGTCGGCAACATTATGCGAAATGGTGGTGGTATGAAACGAGATTGGGGTCACCAGACCCTGCGTTAGACAGATATGTACCCCTGGCGAGCTCACATGAACTGTGATGAAGTTGTGATGAAGTCTAGCCCTGTATTCGGACTGTCGGACGACGTCGGAGTCAGTGATGAAGCTGTGAACACGTTTTCTGTTAGACTTACGAAATAGTCTACTTTGGGGTTTGGGATCCTGCAAGCGCCCACAAGTCATTCGAGTCTCCTTCTCCTCCTTCCACCACCTCCCAAAATTCTCGCCTCTGTTCTCTGGCTGAGACGATGGAGAGATACAACGAGCGGTCGCATTTTCCATATTCATGGCACCAGGTAAGTCTCGATATGCTCTGCTATCCCTGGACAGGGGCACATGCGGTAATTGTGCACATACTGACTCCAATTTCCTAGTCGCATGATCAGGTATTTGCTCATCGATCCACCCCATATCCCTGGCCAACAGTGCTCAAATGCGTATTGCAAGGCGACAGTGCTGCTCATGGTCCCACACGACACCCAGGACGAGGACCTCTCAGTATGCTGTTATGTAACGTCCATGCAAAGCATCTCCCTAATGGCTTCCTCTCTCTCCTGCAGGTGGTCATTGACAGCGAATTCCTCATTGTGGAGGTCAAAAACCAACCGCCAACAATCAAGGTGAGTGCCCGCACGCAGCCACTTCATTAATGTCAGATGGCCTGAGCGCACTCGGTGTATGTATGTCAACTATAGGGACGGCTCTACAGCACTGTGGACACTGCAAGCTCCGTGTGGCAATTGGAACCTCGCGCATCTCGTTCATCCGGTCGGGAAAGAACTACTTCAACCACCTCGACAGCCTCAACGCAATCTTCATACGCTTTTGTGTCATCAGACCCGGACATCTCAAGCTCCTTTGCTGCATCCCTGGAAAGTGGACAGGTTTCCGAGTCGGAGGATGCAGATTCGCCTTCGGCTTCTTCACCAATTCTCTCTTCAACAGAGACTCAGGGACTCCCACCCCGCCGCAGACTACCATCCAACATAGCGCCATCCCGTTCGGTCTCCCCAGGCAGACGGGTTCTGCCCAGCATGCCATCATCGTTCTCATCGTTGGATTCGCTACACTCCCCTCAGCAAGGGAGGCTTTTGACCATCCATCTGGAAAAGCAAAGACCTGTTATTTGGCCCTCACTCATTGTCGGTCCCGTACCCGAGTCCCTGTCGCCCATTTCAGCCAATTCAGTTGTGTTCAAAGCCAGCGATGAATTGGAATACAGATACAACATGGACCCCACCAGTCTGGCATTGATTGCCCTGGACTTGGCTGATATTCGGAAGGATAAAGAAGAGGCCTTTGAATACTTCTTGTAAGTGCCTTCTATGCGGTGTGAACGAGAGAGAAGTTCTAATTCATCTTCCCAGACGGGCATGGCACCAAGCCCATGTACCATCCGCAACAATGAGGCTGGTCTCAATGTATCTACCTCTCAACTACACCGCCGATCTTGACGATTCCGAGCCCACTGAAGAGGACGCAGCCAGAGGGACCACGGAGTACTACCTCCGGTGTATTGGGGGATCAAGAGGTGTTGCCCAACTCTATCTCGAAGCAGGCCTCCTTCATCTCGAAGGTGCAGCCACCACACTTCTCTCGGCTTCTTATTCTAGCCTCTCGTCTATCCGCATGCCTCTTCAGTCGCAAATAGGCGAAGGAGGTACCGAAGCGTGGAAACGTGACCGGGAAGCGGCGTCCAAGTACTTCGAACGCGCTCGAGCCCTGCAACCAGACCTCGACATTCCTTCCCTTTCAGCCGAAGGCGCCTCCCATGTGGAACTGGAAATCCCATCCCTCGACCTGGCAGCGACGTCTACGCCGGAAAGCGTTCAATCCGGACCAGAGTCCCTACAGACCGACCCGGAATATGATGTGCCGACCATCCGGAGACGTCAGAAGAAGAGGGCGGAGATGGAGATCGTGAACGCCTCAAAGACGGATTTAGAGGAGATGGATGATACGTGGTTGATGTACATTCCCGGGTTAGTTGGGGCTGGCACTGCGTTGCTTGTCCTCGGTGTTGTGGGTGTCCTGAGTCTCTCAAACTGGTCGAGGAGGAGCCAAAGTTCTTAATTAATATACGCTTTCTTGTGATGAAATGACGATTTACATCTAGTATACTGACTTGTGCTTCTACATAGACGGTTATGATTACGATTATATTACGACTCATTGCACCAGCTCTGTATATTTATACTAGTACCAGTTGAATAGAGCGCTTACAAACCAGGTACACCCGGTCATTAGCTCTACCTGAGGCCTGAGGCCGATATATCGGTGAATTCAATTTTGAACAGGATCCAGAACCATCATGCAGACCTGGGATGTTAATTTCCTGAGGAACGGCGGCCAGGCTGCTGATCGGCCTCGTGCCCTCATCATCCTAAACCAGCCTTTCTCTGTCCCACTGTTTCAACGTCTGTGGAACTCGACGGGATGGCACTGCTGTGCAGACGGAGGTGCAAACCGCTTGCACGATGTATTTCTCGGACTCCCCGACGCAGATGAAGCACGGCTTAGGTGAGTGGTCAAAAGCATTGGTACTGCAGCGGTTAATGGTGACGGAGCTTTGCAGATACCTTCCGGACCTCATTAAAGGCGATTTTGACTCTTTAAGTCCAGACGTCAGAGCGTTCTATGCATCCCATGGCGTCCCCGTGATACAAGACGACGACCAAGCCTCGACGGATCTAATGAAATGCATCCAGGCGCTGGAGGAGAAGGAACGGAGAGATAACAGCGAGGTCGGACCCCTGCCGTCGTTCTTCACAGCAATCTCTGACCATGTTGTCGTTCAACAGCAATACGATATTGTGCTTTTAGGCGGACTAGCAGGCCGACTGGATCAGACCATACACACACTCTCTTTTTTGCACAAGCTTCGGAAATCTAGACAACGAGTGTATGCCGTTACGGACGACAACATCGGATGGGTTCTGGATGACGGAGAACACGAAATCAAGATCGACCATGACGTCCTAGGTCCAACCTGTGGCCTTCTTCCAGTCGGTATCGATAGTACAACTTTATCAACGAGGGGATTGCGATGGAACTTAGGTACGCCGTCGTCAGGTTCTCGGATACTCCTTATTCATTGGGATTTTCTGCAGACCGACACCCATCCTCTTTCGACGGTATGGTCTCAACGTCCAACCATCTCGTTCCCCATGAAGATGTTTGGATCAGCACTTCAAAGCCAATATGGTGGACGGCGGAACTCAGAGGGCTAGGGAACGTAGGCTGATAGATGTCCTTTTCGTTACAATTCCGTGTCTTTTATGTATTTCTAAGAAGGGTTTATAACAGCTGGGGGCGAAGTAGGGTATTCTTATCAGCAAATACTGAGTCATCAATACCAACGGGTATAAGAGCGAAACGTGAAAGCAATCCACCACATCCCCCACCATCATGTCACCCAAGACGGTCACAGTTCTATATTTCGCAGCTGCGTCAACTGCAACCGGCCTTACCATCGAGACAGTCCCGATAGCAGAATCAGGCCAGCGCCTATCCGAATTTGCTAAATTCATCATCTCTCGTCATCCCGATGCGTCAAATTTGGAGGAGATCTTGAGTAGTAGCCAATGGAGTGTAGATGCTGAGATGGTCGACAAACCGGAAGACGTTATCCTGAAAGGAGGGGAAGAAGTCGCCGTCATTTGTCCAGTGTCTGGAGGGTAGGGATTTCTATTACGATGATCGACGTGCCGGTAGGTGGTGTGTGGCCTCTGGACGTGATTCTTTACAGACTAATATCTGTAGGTGGAAGTCCAATGCAGCAAATGGCAGTTTAAGGGCATAGCGAGAAACGCTCTGAAGGAGACCGATTGTAGCAGGCGGTTGGTGAAGATCGATCCTGGAATTGTAAAGACAGCCGAAAGGTGTAAGGGACGCCGTAGTCAAGTATCTTCCGACCAAATCAACCCTGCTTCTTCTTGCCTTTTGTTGCCATGAACTCTGCTTCCAACCTCGATAAAAAGTCGTCTGCTTCGTCGGTGGGAGCTGCTTTCGTCTTTCCCTTCGACCCGCCCGTGGCAGTCTGTGAAGTAGACATCGCGGCTTCCAGTGCCGCAAATGGGTCGATAGGTTCCGCTGGCCCCGGCTGGGCAGTTTCCACTTTTGTTGCAGTTGCATGGGCGGAAGGTGCAGCTGGCTGTTCGTCGGCCTTGGGCTGGACTTTCCTCCTCTTTGCTTCAATCAACTTCCTCCTTTCTTCAAGCTCCCGTTTCCTTTTCTCCATCGCCCGGCTTGCCCCAGCAGCCTTACTACCATCCTCCCCATCACGCATTCCCTCCACTTCCCCGGGCCTCACATCTATAGCACCAGCCTCCTGCCTCGCCTTCTCGGTTTCCATCCTCGACGCCTTCAGTTCTTCCATTTGTGCTTTCCGGGTCTCTTCATCGGCTGAGAACTGATAGAAACCTGCACCCTTGGCGCGATTCTCTCTTGTCGAGTCGTAGTGCGCGGCTAAAGGATTGTTTTCTTCTGCGTATTTCTTCTCTATCTCCTGCATCCTTTCTTCCGAAGGAACATATACCGGGAAATGGCCCTCAGGGTTATCTAGTGAGGTGTAAGCAACCAAGGAATACTTAGGAACAAATGAAATACGCACAGATGACAATGTCGCTGATTCAATATCGAGAAAAGAGTCAGTGGGGTGATTCAAGTCGAAGAGTTGCCCACTCACTCGTCCGCATCGGGCTCCTGCTGCTCCCTGGGAAGCAAATGACGAGGGATTTCAGACCGTCTTGCTGTTCGTAGCCGTCCGAACTCATCCTCATATTCAACGATAGGGTCCCTCTATCGCAATGTCATTTAAATCCATCTGTAGAATTCATAGGCAAGCTTTACGCACCTCGTCATCCGGTCCTTTAGGTACAGTCAACGATTCGTCCACGTCATCGCTATCTGGCTCGTAATTATCGGGAGGTCCCGCTGCGTCGAACTGTATTGCACTCAGTCAGTCAGAACTAACCCCTCGGGGAGGACTGGGATAGAACTTACATCGACCAAAAGGGAGTTGTACTGAGCTTCACTCAAGCCACCACTCTTTCCTTTCTTCAGCTTCTCGTATATCTTTGCCTTGCGTTCAAGGACTGCCCTGGCAGATTCCAATGTCGGTTTGCTGATAGCTTCGAGCTCGACATCACGACTTGCACGAGCTGCTACGCCCTTATTCTGGCGCGCCCATACTGTAGGTTTCTACTCCCTGACCGTCAGTAACCTGGCGAGTAGGCCAAGAAAGAAAACGTTCGGACGAACCTTGTCAGGTCGCTTCACACCCCCGACTATAGTTGTGCTGTTCCCAGCAGCTTTGTTCTTGGTGAATTCGGCCTCTTGTTTGGAGAGCTCTGCTTTGAGGTCGAAGAACGAGCTGGTACTGATTCCTTTTGCCTTTGCTTTGCTCTTATGTGACATGGAGGTGTTCCTCGATGACGGTCGGACGAAGGACAGACGGCTGATGTAATCTCTCAACGGCACTTGTTCAATGTTCAATTCTCTGAGAATCTCTCAAGGAGAAAAGGCAACGGAATTCGGAAAACGGTGTATTTACAGTAATGAAAAGTAAGATAATTCAATAGAAAGCCAAGAGTTCGAATTTAGACTCTAGCGAATGTAACCCGAGCTGCCAAATGTTTTAAACCCGTACATACCTAGTGACAACCCTCCCATTAGTATTTTTTTNCACGGCATGGGCAAAAACCTTCTCGACTCACGTAGCATCGATTTGAGTAAGTTGAGGAAGGGTGAGCATGATTTTCCGTCGATAATTGGCCATGTCATTCGTCTGGCAGGGGTTGGCCTCGAGATAGAGAGTCCGTAGCGTCTCGATTTGGCGCAACTCTTTATCGAGCCCTGTCAAGTCAGGGATTTTATTGCCACTCGCCTGGTACAAAACAGTCGTCAATACACCACCCTTTTAAATTTGAAACCAGAGACAATGACGTACCCAGAACTCCTCGAGCTGTGTGAGATGCGATACGTTCTCGAGCTTCTCGATGAAGTTGTATTGAATATCCAAAGTAGTCAATTTGAGCTACGAAGATAATAGGTTAGCCCGTCTGCACACTCAACTGTCAGAAGAGTGAGTGCACTAACATTGCGCTCCAGCCCTTCAATCTTCTTGATACCATTATGACTCAGGTAGAGTTGATCGAGATTCTCGAGCTCCTCTAGCCCTTCCAACTTGGTTATCCTATTCGACTGAATGGAGAGAATCTTCAACTTTTTCAACGTTCCTAGTCCCTTGGAGCAAACCGTTGAATCGAATGTCGGAGGAATAAAACCAATTGTCATCGTACCTCTAGTTTGGAGATCTTGTTTTTACCGAGCCATATTTCTTCTAGGTTCACTAGGGTCTCCAAATTTTCGATTTTCTGAGTTTGGGATACACGGTTAAAATATATACCCACAGGCAAGGAGCAGTATAACGTACCCGAATCCTGTTGCCCCCAAGTTCCAAACTTCGCAGGTTGGTCAGAGTGCTGAGACCCGAGATTTTGGAGATTCTGTTCTGGACAAAGTATAGGGTCGAGAGCGTAGTGAGGAGGTGCAATCGTTCAGGGACGCTTTTCAGGAGATTGAATGAAAGATCCAGCGACCTAGGGGTCCGCCAGGGTGAACTTGATGAACAGCATATTGGGAACAGAGCGGACGCACGTCACCACGGACAACTTATCGAACGCATCCCCGACATCCTTCAGTTTGTTATCATAGAAATCGACCTCCTCCAACTTGGTCAATTGGTGGAACGTTTCGGGATTAAGTTTCGATATAGCATTCTGTCGCAGACACAACCTCCTCAGACTTGCTGCGAAACGTTCCAAGTGAAGCTCGTCTAACAACTTTAGTCGGCAATGAATAAGATCCAGTTCCTGCGCATTGTAAACAATCCAGTCAGCATGGAGAAAATGTCTCAAAAGTTCACATACAGGTGTCTCGTCAGGAAAGTCTGCCAGATAATCCGTATCTTCCGCATCGCCATCCTCCTCTTCCTTCTCATCCTGTTCCTCGTCTGTATCCTGGCCATCCTCAACGGTTGCTGGCTTATGCTCAGCTGTCTTCAGCTGGTGGGTCCCATCGTCCGCGGGCAACAAGACGCGTGCCTGCTTGCTACACCCACAAGTTCACTAAAGTGAGATTGGAATGCAGATGCACAAACGGACCTCGTCACCACACCGTCATGTCCAGGCTGTTGGTGCAATGTAGCTCCTCCATCCTTCACCGCAGCGTCGGCTGCATCGTCAGCTTGCATGATATCCCAAATGGTGTTGGAGATGGCGAGACGAATGGGATCCGAGTCCAGATCGAGCGCTCGTCTGTCACGGCTCAGGGTTGCTCACACGCTAATCAATCGCTCGCCTGCCTGAACATGACATCATCAATTTATTCGATAAAAGTTAGGGGCTTTGGATACGCCCAGACCCAGGCAATACATACGACTAGCCTACACGAAGCCTCGAGCTACAGGCTACCAAATAGAGAATACACCAATTAAGAATAATAACCTACAATTCTGACGCTATAAAATAGAAAATAATACCGGAATGTTATAACAAACAGAGAAGATTGAATAAACCGAGATAACCTGAGTGCAGTGATGCGAATGAGAAGTCCAAGTCCAAAATGGGGATGGAGAATGGGGGAAATAACAAATGAAACATGAGGAGAAGAACGAAGAATCTTGAGCCACGGCCAATGCAACAGAAAAGAACAAAAGCCGAAGCCAAGTACCAGAGGCATGTGTCATGCCAGCGACAATGGATCCGGGATCGTGTCCTCGCTCATTGATGAGACAAGATCGTGCGCTTCATGCGAGGCTCGGCAGACAGCGGAGTGGGTAACTCATGGTAGTCACGTCCAGCCTCAGCTGGGTGTCTGATCCACTCTTTCGAGCCCCCTGACTTCAAGCACCCATCACGCTCCCTATCTCGCTCATAAGACGACGCGGGTGCAGTGGATGCAAACGACGGAAGTGTGAGAGGAGAGGTCGATGGCAGCATTGGGGACAGACGGTCGGCGTAAGCAGATATTTGCTCCAACGGTGGGAGCTGCGGAAATTGCTGGTGTCCAGATGCAGGCGCCGGCTCATGAGAGACTGCTGGAGAAGAATGTGAGAGCTCGGGAGGCCCTCCAAAATATGATCCAGCCGAATTCCCGTAGCCTGGCGGCGCGCGGCCATCGGGTGTCGCAGAATAATGCATGAAATTCACAGCCGATCCTGGGGGTGAAGGCGAGGGAGTCATACTTTCAAGTATGTGCGGATTTCCGTGGGGATAGACGTTACCCGCCGAGGACCCAGCTGGAGTAGTTGCGAAAGAACTTTCATCATATGACCGACGAAGCTCGTAACTATTAGATGGTACCGACACTTGGAGTGTCGAAATATCGCGCTTGAGCGTACCCGATCCTTTTTCTTTTCGACGCCTCTGATTCTGATTGAGTCCTTCCTTCTTTGCGCGAGAGCGAGCGTAGCGGAGACCACAACTAATTATATCGTCAGTATCGTTTGCAGTATCCCAATAAATACCCTTACGCATTACACAATTCCTTCTTGCCGCTTGGGCCCTTTCTCCACTCCGGGCTGGATGTCGCTTTGCAGCTTGAGCACTTGAGTATCCCGACGGGACGGTTGCTCTGGCTTCGCGCACTCGGTCCGTTTTCGTCTTTGTGTGAACCAGGACTAACCCGCCGTCTGGGAGGGGGGNACTACGTCTGAAGTGGGTGATGAATTCTCGCTCGTGGTGGTGGCGGGAGAATATAAATATGGGGATGACGGCCCCCGGTTCCCATTGGCACTGGGAGGGTTCGCCTCGATGTACCCACCGTTTTGAGATGCAGACTGCTGCCAAGGCTGTTGCGCTTGCGCCTCTGATGGCTGAGCGTAGGAATTGGTTCGGATATTACTCAAAACGGAGCTAACGCCTTTCATAACTGTCAGTTTCATTCTTTGCCCTCGACAATGCGAGCACACGCACTATTTTGTGGCCATCGTTGAGGAGGATAAGGTCCGGAGCCGTGTTGAGGCATGTACGCGTAAGGCTCTTGCGTCGAGATAGGAGGAAGGGTGTATGAAGTGGGATCATAAAATGTTGACCCAGCATGCGAATTATACCCAGACGGAGCGAAAGCTAGTTGCTGCATGGCTGTAGTGGAATTGACAGCACCGCGTGAAGAAGGGCTGACTTTATGACACGCAAATATGATGCTTCCTATAGGGTTCGGAATCAATGAAAGTAGCAGGGCATGGGGCAAGCTGAATGAGGGGTGCCTACCATGCGGAGTGAAAATGCTTTCAACCTCGCCCCGAAATGAGGGTATGTCATGCAACGCCTTGAATCTGCGTGTACAACTCGTTTTTGCATCGTTTGCTCCGTTTATCCCCGTGGCCATATTCACAGTTTCCACTAACTTGGAAAAGTCTTCAGCACCACCTTCTGCGAGCTGCGATGGATCCGGTGGCCAACTCAATAGGAGAGTCTTGGCCGCGTTGTTGGACAAGATCTGGAAGACCCTGTTCATGGTCCCAGTCTGGGGAATACAAACAAGTAGCCGGCGAAATAGTAATGATATCTGGTCTTGGCTCATGAACGGCGTTTCGCACCAGTTGGTCCACTGGGTCTTTCGTTGCTCGTCGTTGTCGCCCGGAGAAAGGTCGACCGTCGCGTGGATGAAACACAGCACGAGGCCATCAGCAGCCCAGTTTATCACGATTTCCACCGCCAGATAGTCCTCGTCCAAAGAGACCTGGTCAGCCTCGGGCCAAGTTACGGTAGGTCCTCTGTAGCCTAGGTCTCGCCGGACCTTGGACAAGCGCGAGAAACGAACGCTGTAAGCGCTAAGTCAATGCAAAAAAATTGAGACATCGCGAAGCGGGCCCGTACCGAGTGACCGAGCCATGCAGGGTCTTGCTATCGAGCACACTGCCCAAATCCTGCTTGGCGGTTTCTCGCTCGTCAGGGTGGACGAATGAAAAGAGCGACTGTCCCACGAGAGCCTCGGCCTGCTCTTCGAGGTGGCAAGTAAGAACCGGGTCGAGATAGATGAATTGCAAGTCGGACGACAGGAGGGACCAATCTGAAAAAGGCGATATCAATATTCTGCTGTACGACATTAGGGCGATAGCGATAGCGTCGCGACCAAAGCGATCGGACGACGATCAGAAAACGCATGAACGGAATTAACACTCACAACAGCGCGTTTGGCCCACCTTCGGCAATGGTACCTGGGGGTGATCGGCCGCAAAGGCTGGCGACAGTGAGGTCGCCGGCGGCGTCGCCAACGGCGATTCAGGCGGGTAGGGGGGNCTGGAAGCTCGCAGAAACAGCGGGGTTGTGGGGCGGCTGGGCAATGGCGTGGTCGTCGCTGGGGGGTCCTTGGGACGCCTGGTAGTACGACGCAGCCATAAGCATGGACTGGGAGGTCGTCGCTGTCGCCGGCGACGATGGGGAAGAAAGAAAAGAGAGGGGGTGGAGAGTATAATGAGAGGGACGGAATGGAGGCTGAGACAAAATGTGAAAACAAGCCTACCACGAGCTCGGAGAGCGGATATGGATTAAACACGGAATATATTTGAATTTCAGGGGTCTCGAGCCGCCTCTTGTTCACAGCCAGCAATGACGACCCTGACGCGCCATTTCCCAAAGGAGACGTGCTGCTTGGATCGGCACACAGATCCGCAGCAGATCCGTTCCAATTTAATTCTTTTCAATATTTTTGTTTGCGCCCGTTTGTCGAATTTTCTTCTCTGCCATGGCCATTAGCCAGAAGAACATCTGGGTCGCAGCCGGCGATGGGGACCTCCAACGAGTCACAGTATGACCCTCTCCATTCATCATCACACTACCCGCTTTCATTTCTCATCCTTTAGGAACTCATCGAGCTTCATGGCAAGTCCTATTCCTTATGCTGGCACATTTCAGGTTAACCTCGCATGCCCCGTATAGCCCTGTCACCAAATGGCCCTGATGAGAACAGCTACACCCCAATGTATGAGAAAGCATTTGTCGAACCATCGCAATCGTGATCTGATGCTCTGGAAGGCATGCCGCAGCCTCCTATGGCCATCTCCATGTCCTCGACTACTTGATTTCCCAAGGTGCTCTCCCCCTTCCCTCGACCGTCTTCAGATTTGCTGAAGCGTACCAGGGGGCGACGTGAATGTCACAGATGACGACGGAGATACTCCTCTCTACACAGTGGAAAATGTTGAGACTGCACGGTACCTTGTCCAGCATGGCGCAGTCGTCGACCGTCAGAACAGCGAGGGTGTGTCCGTACGTTCATTAAACTTCACTTCACAAGCGTTTCTTCACTATCCGCAGCCTGCAGAGCATCTGAGCGAAGATTTCCCACAAGTGACCCAGTATCTTCGAACCATCTCCACTCAGGCGCCTGCAGCGACCACTTCTTCCGTCCCGTCTATCACCCAACCTTCCCAGCATTCCCAGAACGCTGCTTCGGAGCAATTGACTTCTGCGCTCATGGAGTCAGTTCGGGATATAATGGAACGGGCGGAAGCTACTAGAACAGATCCGGACCAAGAGCTGCACCAGGCCGTTACTCGAGCTGTGCTGGAAGGCGTGGTGACTGGATATCAAATGTCGTCAGAGGATTCTGGGGAACGGAACCGCCCGCCAAGTTCGGATGAGGCAACAGTCTCAAAAAGATCGAGAACCGAAGAAAATTAGCAGCCGTTCGTTTATTCTACACCGTTTGAATTGTAGGTCCTAGCCTCCTCCCAAACGCGTACACGCTAATCTGATCACTTTTGATCATGATCAAATCCCGGACGCTGATCATGATCAACACTCTCGATCAGGGAACGAGGAGACTTTTCATGTCACAGCCGAACCGTCCTCCGAATATGGATTGGGCTCGGGACTCAATTGAAGTTCATTGGCTAGACAGGGAGAATGAAATCTTTATTCTTCATCACTATAAGTACTGGGATTATCCTTCACGACTGCGATCTATCTTGCCGAGTCCAGCACCGGGAGTCATACAACCCAACGGAATGGGCCAACCAGACCAGACTGATGACCTGCGTCTAATTGGCCTCATTGCTGGCAGCATCGCTGAATTGGCGAGAAGACATACCCGGGGCCACGAGACGTGATCATCGCTGAACCGTCAATGGATGTGCACATTGAATCAAGGGTGCCTGTACAATCCACTTCCACAGTGCAAGCGCCACCGATCTGAATATTAACGTGTGTGTGTTGGGAAGTCCGAGACTAAGCCGCAACGACGGGTAGGAGATCGACGATCTACCGTATCAACTGTTTCCTCCTCGATCACAGTCCGGCTTGTAATGTGCAAGTCTACCCGAATCTAGATTTCTCAGCCAGTCCCTATATCAACCTCGAGCTCCTCATTCGCTGCTTCCCTGAGTGTTCGTTCATATATTGACATGTCATTATGCATGTGCCATTAGCCCAAGACATGCATGAATTAGAACGCTGTTGAAGTATCTTGCAATGATCGATGGATACGAGGAACTTGAACACCAGGCGCGATGCAATTAATCATAAGAAGGTAATGGTTAACCGCCGGTCATCTGTGGGCCTGGAAAATATGGATCTGGTGATCATTTGAGGCATTTGGTCATTCCGCAGTCAATATGTCATTTTGCTCCAGCCTTCGCTGACTGAACTCTACGGGAGCTTTATTTATCAGACCCAGCATGTACGCGTCTCTGTTCATTACGCGAGAGATGATTCATGAACCGACACACAGTTTGTATGTGTTGACGCGTTCTTTGGCGCGCGAGCATTTTGGTCAACA
Organism: Candolleomyces eurysporus; assembly: GCA_027579435.1. Classification (NCBI taxonomy): domain Eukaryota; kingdom Fungi; phylum Basidiomycota; class Agaricomycetes; order Agaricales; family Psathyrellaceae; genus Candolleomyces; species Candolleomyces eurysporus. The sequence goes on along the minus strand of JANBPK010000031.1, from coordinate 22,538 downwards.
AACCGATCTCCGCCTATTGTGACCCCTTGCAATCGCCTGTTCTGTTGACCAGCGCTCCCCGGATACCTGTGAACTCTACGGAATCTCAAGGTGAAAATTAAGGCATTTCAGGTGCACTGCTCAAGAAAACCCATTGTCCACTGCCAACCGGTCGCGATTATCGAACCTGGATCCTGATTTAATGAACGGCATTCCACGATGGGCAACGTTAGCAACTGCTCTAACGACAGAAGACGTTGCAGACGCAATCCGTGCTCCCGATGCCAACTTTGCGACTCCCGGACTCCAGCTAGCTGCTGAGGCACGAGCAAAAGGCTATGATACGCTTTCATTGCCCCTTACAACGGAAAATTGGAGGAAACGGTGGACTGAAATGTGCTTAATAGCCGTGGACGCAACGGACACCGAAAAGCAGGCTGCCACGAGAGCTGCAGAAGAGTGGAGGTTGAGGCCCGGGTTTCTGAAGGATGAAGTGACCATTTCGAGACTAGGTAAACCCGCCCTCCAGATACTTCAGTGGCTTGTATTGACCCAAAGCTTGTAACGAACGGCAGATGAAGCAGAAGGAGTCATCGTGATGGTCTCTGAATGGCTCGAACTCGACTCTCCAGATGACGGAATACGCCATGATGCTGAGATCGTGCGTTGGTTCCGTTTTTAATAACTGAGTTCAATCTTAAGTTGGCGGTGCGTGACGCGTGTTTATCCTCTATCCAGGCCTTGCAGCAAGAACTCGCATACGCTTCCTACCTCAATATCCAGTCGGCCATTCTCCCTCCACCCAGGAATCGTGATCACGTAGCCTCGTACGCCAGAATAATCAACTCTTGCTTGACCGCGACTCCGTACCTTTCGCTTTCGGTGCGCCTTCCGATATACGACCCCTCTGTCTTCCAAGCGGGCTCGCCGAAATCAGCGTTCCAGACACCTTCTATAGGACACAGTGCTGCGTCACCTTCAACCCCGGCCTTGGTCGTTTCGGACTCCACTCCTGAACGTCCACAAAACTCAGAGACCTCCCTCAATGCCACATGGGAGATGTGGGACCTCATCCGCTCCATGTGTGATTATAACCCCCGGCTAACTTTGAGTACGGAGTTTCAGCTTTCGTCCACCCCTACCTGTTTATATCACAACAATCTAACCTACTCCTTTAAGCTCTCGATCTCTCACCGGCGCTCCCATCGACCTTGGGCGTCCTCAGCAAATGGGCAGCCGAATCCGTTCGATACATCTTCCTACCCGCTACCACGTTTATCGCCAATATGAAAGGCTATCCGGTACTGCCCAAACCCACTCAAGCATTCCTACGGGACAGCATGATTGCACGTTGTTTTTTCTTTTTTTGTTCCCTTCTGTGAGCCTGACCTTTGATGACGTTTGTCTCTTTTTTTTTTACTTCTTTGTTGCATCGTTAGCATCGGCCTACGTTTCTATTAGCAGACATTAATGCCGGTAGCCACAGTCGTGGAGGGGAGAATGCTTATTCGCAATATGTCCGCTACCTGGAGAAGACCAGTCCACCAGTCCAAGCGGCGCAGAAGCCTGGAACTGTCGAGAATTTTGCGCAGGGATATCAAGACTACCTCCAAGCACCGCTACAGGTATGTATCATTCCGGTTTCAAACACGAGTCGGATGTCATACTGAACGTCACGCCTCGAAGCCACTGATGGATAATTTGCCCAGCATCACTTACCAAACATTTGAGCAAGACCCTGTAAAATATGCTCAATATGAAGAGGTCTGTAACGGTCTATATGTATATCGAGTATTTAGGTCACTTATTTGGGAACCTAGGCCATGTATAGGGCCTTCCTTGACAGGCCAGAAGGGGAGAAAACGTGGGTGAAGCTTTTCAAACCGCCTTCTTTCCTTTGAAAACGTCGTGTTATTAGGGTTGTTTGTATCGCTGGAGCAGGTCGTGGACCGCTTGTAGCCAGATGTTTGGCTGCCCTTGAACGTGCCCGTCATCAAGCCATGGTCTTCGCAATTGAAAAGAACCCCAACGCCTTTGTCACGTATGTTTCCTTTCTGTCGGCTCTATTCGCATGCATGAAATTAAATTTCCGCGGCGTGGGGCTGGTTAGATTGCAGCACCGACAGGACAAGGAATGGGGGACCAAAGTTCATCTCATTTTCGGCGATATGCGTTCGCTCGAAGTACCCGAAGAGGCTGATATCCTCGTCAGCGAATTATTGGGCTCGTTTGGGGATAATGAACTTAGTCCTGAGTGCCTCGATGGGGCAATGAGATTTTTGAAACGTGAGTACCCTGAAGTAGACACGAGGTTCTGCAAGACGCTCGCTGAATTCATCCGTTTTCATTATATGCAGCCGATGGCATCTCGATTCCTTCGTCTTATACCGCCCATTTGGCTCCGCTGTCGTCCTCTAAGCTCTACAATGAAGCCCGTTCGAGTAAGAACGAAAAGAGCCTTGAAACACCCTACGTGGTCATGTTTCAGAACGTGAATATCCTCAGCGGGACAAAGGCGTCAGCTGACGGTCGATGCGGCCCCCAGATCCAAGAGTGCTGGGAATTTGAACATCCGCGAACCGACGTGGTCCTCGATGCGCGAGGTGAGTTTGATGTGATTAACAAAATAATCATGGTACACGACTTGACGGCCTTGCGACCTTTCTCTGAATAGGTCTACCTCTTACCAATAGTCACAACGCCCGATCTGCCAAGCTGCGATTTTATATCCCCCACGCGGGCGTGCTCCAGTAGGTCTTTTAGCGTCAATGTGATGACGAGTGGCTAACGTCCGCAGTGGGCTCGCTGGATATTTTGAGGCGGTGAGAAAAACGACTTGAATGAGCCAAAGTCCTGGTCTGACAGAGTGAACGTTCAGGTGTTATATGGGAATGTTGGCCTTAGCATTCACCCTCAAAGAAAAGATCAAATATCAAAAGATATGCTGAGCTGGTTCCCGCTATTTTTCCCATTCAAGGTAGGTCCATCACAGCCATACGTAGCAGGTATTCTAACTCTATCCACAGGAACCTCTCTACCTACCAAGCGGCTCAGAACTCCAAGTTTCTATTTGGCGACTAACGAACGAGAAACAAGTGTGGTATGAATGGCACGCAGAGTCATTCCTCTCCGTTCAAAGCAAACCGACGAGCAACGAAGAACTCTTGCTATACTCTATGGGAACATTGCCCCCTTCTCCCTCGCCCGGTGGTATTCCGAGCCCAATGGCGGACATGTCAGATCCTTTCATCGTTGATCCCAGGTCCAGGCGGTCAGCCACCCTGCCTTCAATGGGTTCATCGAAGCCCGGCGGTAGGGAAATGGAGTACGAACTGGTCAAGATCGGCCATACCAGCTTGCATAATCCTCGTGGCCGAAGCAGTTGGATAGGTTTGTAGTTAAGATGCCAATGAAAAAAATTGTTGGAACTCTCGCAACCTGATTGACGACTAGAACTGCATCTACGACGGTCTCTCGACCTTGTGAGTATTTTGTCCTCGTCGCTCGAATTTGTTCTCGATTTCGTGGTGGCCGATATCCTGAGCCGTCGGCCTGTGTTAGAAATCCCCGCCAGGACGCTTATATATAGCCGCGATCGACCAAGCGGACATTGAATGTGGTTGACAGTGCCGTTCGAAAGGCCTATATATCCTCCTCGCAGGAAAGCTTTCTCTATCTTCCAACAACCATCTACCTTTCCTCTGCTCGCCCGCTCTGGACCACTCCCTCGTCTTTTAATCCACATCGCCCTTAACTCTATCTCAAAGCAGTATGAAATTCCTCGCCGTCGCCGCTGCCTTGATTTCGGTCATCCCTGCCATCGCAGGCCTGGTGATCAATACCCCGTAAGTACACCCTGCACTATATTTCTTCGTCCCGCTCAATGTTTTCTAGAACCGGCGTCGTCACTTGCCGTGCGTAGAGGGCCCCTGGATCTAATAGCGTTAATGAACTGACCCGCCACGACAGAACCTATTTTACTATCATATGGACAAGGAACTGCACCATACTACCTTTCCGTTCTCCCAGGTATTTATCTACTCCCTCGAATCCGGATTAGTATCTGATGCGCTCGATGTAGGCGGCCAAGTCTCGGGCACCCCGGTATAGTGCTATCACCCGTATATGGAAGGGCGGCTGACTTACCGGGAACAGTATCATACCTGGCCAGCGACGGATGCTACAGACATGACATGGCCCGTTGACCTTCCCGGTGGCACGTCGGTGTAAGCGCTTCAGCTGCTGCCAGAAAGAAGCGCCGACTGATGCCGAGTTTCTCTTTCAGCTCGCTCGTCGTCAAAGATGGCACCGGTGCTCAGGCTTACTCGGACGCAATTACTATCCAAGGCGGCTCGGATAGCAGGTCGGTTTCTTCTAGCTTGTCTAGTTTAGCCTCAATTCTCACTACGGAAACGTCTTTTTAAGCTGCTTGAATGGCGCGGCCGGCCCGAATTCCTCAGGTACTCGAGCTGCTTCCTCCCATTCGTCCTCAGCAACTCATACTGGGGCATCTAATTCAGCTGCCGCAACAGCATCGCATTCTGCTTCCTCTGGATCTGCTGCTGCTACGTGAGTCTACATTCCAAGATTCTTCTTTTTGAGGGTTATTGATAACGGCTTCAGCCATGCTGCTAGTGCCAGTGGTACTCCCGCAACCGCTGGTGGGGACACCGCCCACCCTACAGCCACACAAAGCACCTCTTCTAACGCTGCCTCTGGTGGAGCGTCTTCACTTTCTCCTGCTAAAAATTCTGCTGTCCAGCTCTCCTATGGTGTCGGAGGAGTTGTTGGTCTTGTTGGCGCCTTGCTTCTTTGATGTCTGCCGCATTTCGGGTCTTTAGGTTCCTTGTTCCATGGTCTACACTACCTATTCTACATTCTTTTAATCTCGGTGTACCATCCTATTCTACGATACCCTAGTCTTAATCTCAAATGGGCGGTTTCCCTGCAAATTCGCGAGCATGTGATCACGCGAAATCGCGTCGAAGTGACTAGAGGTGCCGAGGTGATGATCGTGTGCCTTGCCAATTTAAGAGGTCCTCGTGGTCATTTTTAACTCCACTTGGTTCTTGCCAGAACTAGCCGTCTCTCCTTCAGCCAGCAGAGCCTTCGTTCTCTCCCTTCTCATCGTTATTCGGGGTCAAGGCTCCAGTACAACGGTGCTAACTTATATCCTTAACATATCCCCTCCTTAGCCTGTTTTTTCATCTCTATTATCATGTCGGAATCCCCCGAAACCACCCAGGTGGTTGTCACCGATTCGTCGCCGGTAGCGCGCGACGACAGCAACGCCTCCGATATCCCCCATGCCGACTCGCTATCAGCACTGGACAAAACATCATCGACAGCCATGGCTGACATCGTGTCAACCCAGGAGGCCCCAGAAGCAGACGTTGCAGATAAGGAGGTCGTTGACATTGTGACCAAGGTAAGAACGATTTGGCCAACGGTTTCCATTTCTAACGTGACACGAATGCAGGACGTGCCATTGCAAGTCGCCGAGGATGCCCTTGCTGGCACTCAGGACAGCGAAGTCGAGGAACCGACCGGATCGACTCTTTTGGCGACTGATGCGCCAGCGCCTATCCCGCCCGTGGAAGACACAACTGTGACTGAAACTGAGGTATTTTCATTGAAAACTTGCGGAGATGATTGTTTCTTAATGTTATCATTTCATTCATTTCAGGTTGCAGAGGATGCAACTGTCGCGAAGCCGACCCCTGTTACGGTGACGGCAGAAGAAGAGGCGCGACCTGAGGTGAGTTCGCTCACGCGCCAGTGTGCTGGGAGACGGTTTTGACACCTCGAGAAGGCGTTCTCTCAAGAAGATACGAAGGAAGCTGTTTCGACCCTGCCTACCATCGTAAGTGACGGCCAGGAAGGCATCTTTCAGAGAAACTGACTGTTGATGACTCTAGGCCCAAGAGCCCGCGGGCGCGGACGATACCATTCCAATCAGCGCTGAGGTAAATTTTGCATGTCACTACTATCGCTTTGGTCTGACCGCGCCGTAGGATAAGGGATTGGCAGATGCAAAGGAACATGATATCATTCATTTCACTGTATGTCCTACTCCATTGTCAACAGTATTCGGTTGATGCTCATTCAATGACGCAGTCAAGCGAGGAAGACGACACGAAAGCCGCTCCCACCGATACCATCTCTACTGACACGACCGTTCAAGAAGTCGATCCGCTTGATTCAAACACCGCTCTGCTGTCGTCGAAAGACGCGATACCCGTGGCAGAGATCGCAGAAGCGAAGGAAGACGCCACTCTTACCAGTCCTGAACCCACCATCCAGCTTGTCGTCCCTGTCGACGACATCAAACCCGACTTCAGTGGTCTCGAAGACGGCGCGTCCCAAGACGAATTGAGCAGCAACCAGGCTGAAAATTTGCCATTGCAACAAGGTGCTATCGAAGGCCTCTTAACTGATAAAGACGAGCAAGAGCCCGAAATTGCCATCGAGCCCGAAATGACCTTCGCTGCGCCCTCGTCTCCCGTCCTACCAGCTTCGAAGCCGCAGTCTCAAGACGTTCCAGGTGTGTACCTTTCACTTTTCATCTGGCTACCGTTCAACATGCTGAGGGACTATCAGCCGTACCTCAAGAGCCCGAAGCTGTGGCCGCTGAGCCCGTCGCCGACGTCAAGGATGAAGAAGTTGCATCCGCGGAAGCCGAAGCCGTTCCTGTAGTTGACCAGAAGGCTGTTGAGGAAGTGAAGGACGAGGAGAAGCCTTCCCTCGAATCTGTCGACTCTACCATCCCCGCGCAAGATGAACCTGCTCCTGACACCTCGGAAGATGTTATCGTCCAGGATGAGAGCGCCTCTGCTGGCGCTGAGACCAAAGACGAACCTGTCCCAGAGAAGGTCGACGCTGAAGAGGTTGCTCCAGTGGTCGAAGCGACGGAAGCGAAACCTGAAGAGGAAGCAGGCGCCCTTGACCAAGACCAGCCAAAGGTTGAGGCTGCTGCCGAAGAAAGCCTCGTAGTTGCTGCACCCGTTCCTGAAGTTGTGGAGGAAGCTGCTGCACCAGAACCCGTTCCAGAGGAAGAAACAGTCAAGGAGCAACAGCCCGCCGAGCCAGTTGCTGAGGATGTCAAGCCTGCAGACGCAGTTGCAGCTCAGGAACCCGTCGTCGAAGATGAGCCTCAACCAGAAGCCTTGCAGAGGAGTGCTGTCGATTTGGAAGAGAAGGCCGAGGAGACTGTCGCGACGGAGAAGGATGAAGTGGTTGACGAGATACCGTCTGAGGCCGCTGCGGTCCCAGTCGAGTCCGAGCAGGTCGTCGAAGAGCCAGTGGTCGAAGGAGAGAAGGAGGTGCAGGAACCTGTTCAAGTGGCGGCCAAAGACGAAGAGCCCGAACCAGAGCCAGTCAAGATTGAAGAGGAGAAGGCTGAGGAAGAACCCGCACCGGAGCCAGTCAAGGTCGAGGAGCAGGAAGAGGTGAAGACAGAAGAGCCCACAGTCGAGAAGCGCGAACCAGAGCTGGAACCAGTGAAAGTGGAGGACCGGGAGCCAGCCGAAGTGGAGAAACCTCACGAGGAACCCCTCAAGGTCGAGGATCCAGTGGAATCTGCGGAGCCTGTTCTCGTCGACGGGTTGAAGGAAACAGCTCAATCGGAAGAGCATGAAGAAAAGGCTGCGGAGGTCAAGGAGCAGGAACCCGTCAAAGTCGAGTTGGAAGAGAAATCTGCGGAATTGGAATCGGACAGGGCTGAGGTCATCGAGAAGGCGGAAGAACCAGAGCATGCGGCTTTGGAGGTCGATCAGACCGCTACAGAGCCAGCAAAGGCTGAGGACCCTCTCAAAGTCGAAGAGCCTGTGGCGTCCGAGCTTGGACAGAAGCCCGTTGCAACTGAAGCCCTCGAGAAGGAGCTGGTCAAGGAGGAGCCCCAGGAGCAGCAAGCCGAGCCCGTAAAGGATGAGCCCGAGCAAAAGGCGTTTGTTCAGGTCGATTCAGCGGAAGAGGATGCGGCGAAAGCGGAGGAGCTTGAGCAGGCGTCTGATGCCACTGCCGAGGAAGATCGATCATCAGTTGAGCCTCAGCTTGCGACTCACAGTGTCACAGCAACCGACAGCTCTGCTGATTCTGTCGTTGAACCCACCACTCCTTCCGTTGTCATCCAGAACCTGGAAGCAGTGGGAACCAGCGGTGATGACGAAGTCGAGCACGCAGTACGTGGTTTCTGTCTAATCCAACCCATCGTTTTCCTAATTGACCATTGTTTCTTTCTAGGCTGAGCCTGCGTTAGCCGCTCAGGAGATCGAGAGGCCTAAGTCCCCATGGACACCCTCATTCACCGTCACTACATTAGGAGGCCCAGTCACCGAGACAGAACAAGATGATGCCGAGGATGAACCCAAGCCTGAACAGGCCACTGTCTCACTCCTCGTTACTGACGACGATGGCAAGGTAACGCATTTGCCTCGTTAATCATACCGGAAATTGACACTCACCCTGTGATTTCCACAGGTTCAAGCACCCGAAGAGTCCACCCCAGCCCCACCTGCAAGACCATGGACACCATCGTACTCTGTTCATTCTCAAGGCAACAGTCCCATTCAGACGCCTACACTGCTCGAGGACGAAGTGCCTGAGGCACCTCTCGAGAAAGAAACCGAGACACCGTCGTCTCATGTCCCAACTCTCGACGAAGTCGCCGAGCCCCAACCTGCTGAGGTCCCAGTTCCAACGCAGCCTATCCTCGAGTCGTCCACCAACGAAGATGTTCCTTCCGAAGACGTCGAAGTTTCCACTGAACAGTCTGCACGTGTTGACAATGCGGACTCGCCTGTGTCAAAGACAGACTCCGCCACTGAAGAGACGGGCACTGTGGAGAAAACGACTGTCGAACCAATCGCAGAAACGCCTTCCGTGTTGAATGAGAATACAGAGGGATCCGATGAAGTCGCTCCTGTTGTTCCTAATGAAGGCGGCACCGAAACCGCCGCGGTTGATGAAGAGGCAAATAAGGTCGAATCTGTTTCGAAGGCATCAGAACAAGAGGAAAGTCCTAGCGCAGTCACCCCTGAAAACGACGAAGCACCTCCCGAGGCTCCAGAGCCTGAGTTGGCTGAAGAGATACCGGTGGAAGAGCCCACGGTGCCCTTGGTGGGTGAGTCCTTGAGCGCTACGGCTATCGACGTCGTAAGCCCTGTGCCCTTGGTTGTCCCAGCACCAGTTGTTGGAAGCTCGTCTTGGGTGCCTTCGTACTCAGTTAGCCGTCAGGGTAGCCGCCAAGGTAGCCCTGTTCCCAGATCACAAGACACTGGGGAAGATGATGGCGTCGCTGCTGCAAAAGAATCCGTCCCCGCTTCTGAGGCTGTGCAAGATACTGTCCACAAAGATGCACCGGCAATCTCTGGTTAGTGGATCTCTTCTTTCCTATTGTGACGCTGAATTAACGTGCACACAAACAGAAACCGAAACAAACGCTATTTCTGTGCCTGCAGGCGGCCAGGAGGTATGATTTCATTTTCAAGTCTATTGGGAAGAACATCACTAATTTCCAATTGTGGCGTAGGTTGTTGCCCGCAGCTGGACCCCTAGCTATTCTGTGACCACACAAGGGCCCGTCGCTGAGCCAGATTTGTCTGCTGCGCCGGACGGTAACGCATCTAGTGCTGTTCCCGAAGAGCCGAAAGCAGCTACTGCCAGCGATATCGAAGAACGTCAAGCTTCCGACGAACAAACCTCAGCTTCTGAAACACTGAAAGAGATTGCAACTAATGGAGCAGCAGCGGTCGAAGACGCTGAACCTGAACCTTCATCTGGGTATGACGATAGTTCTGCTTCATACTGGCCCTTAACTGATGCATCTTCTATCCCTCTCTAGGGTTTCTCCTACTAATGAAACTCCCGTTGTAACATCGGCATCAGATCCTTTGGAGACCCGTAAGAGGCTTGAATCCACCGCTTCATCTCGATTCTTCCCAGGTAGCTGGTTCAGCGCTGCTAAGACTCCGGTTCCAGAGGAAGGTCGAACTTCGCTGGAAACTGCGAGTGGTCAGTTCTCCAGAGGTCCTTCTTCTCCTCTTGATGCCGGTTCAGTACTATCTCCCATTACAATCAACACGGAGACACTGGCCGTTCCTGAGCAGGATCAAGCAGAGGACAGTGCTGTCTCCCCATCCAAGAGGAAGTGGTGCTCTATTATGTGATTCCCCACTCGCCTTGTCGTTCCTTGGTCTTTTTAAGTTTTCCCCTGTCTTCTTTCATTCCTTCATATTTTGATGACTTGACGACTTTATGATTACCTTGTTCCTTCGTCGAAAGTTCGCACTTCTTCCTCATATGCCCACCGTACTTTTTTTTTNCCTCATCTACGTCTACGTTCCTACATTTTGGTGCATAATCCCTACTCACACATGTTCATTTTTACGGATCTGCCTGCATAGTCTACATAATGTGATTTCACTAGCCAGGACTTTCCCTGCCCTTCGATTTTGGAATTAACACACTTCTTGCCACTCAGTTGGATGGAAGACTACCACCTCGCATCGGCTCTGTGTATCTATGCCAGTGCTCTTGACTATCCGATCGCTTGGCGGACTGGCTCAGACAAAAATTAAATAAGATTGAAATGAGAAAAAAAAGATCCAGAGAGAAAATGAAGATGGTAGAACAAAGAAATGAAATGCTGAACAGTAGGAAAGATTCTGAATATTAAACATTCAGGTATGAGAAGTTTTTCAAAATCTCCAAAAAAAAAAGGTAAAAATGAAAAACCTTTTTGAAACAAAAAATAAAATATTCTTTGGTAAGAAAAAACATGGTTTTTAACAAAATCTTTTTGATAGTAAGTCTGTTAGTGTGCAAGGAAACACAGGCTTGTGTTCCACCTGCACCTGAACTGTAGTGAGTGGCTGATGCTGTGCATGCCAGGGGCAAGGCATTTTGCATGCTTCTTGCTGTCCTTTGTTTGCCCCTCCATTCCGCCTTGCATTCTCATCCTTACTACTTCTATCCATCCTAAACATCTCCCAGCCAGGGAAAGATAGCTGCAGATCCATGCTTGCAGCATCTGGCACCACAGCAACAATTACTGAGGCATCTTTTTGAGGGTACTTGAGAGGGTCCAAAAGGTCAAGACCATGTTCCTCCTTGTAACCAGCATAGGGGACAGCACAGGTCCTTCCATAATGCTTGATGGAGCTCTGCCATGTTACTTACCACCTATGTTATCTTGGTATCAACTGTTGCCAGTTGCTTTGAACTGCAAGGATCTGCATTTGGCTCTGGCTGGGAGATGTTTAGGGTAGACATAAGTAAATTTCTGTGATAACAAGCAAAGGATACTACAGGTCATTATTGCACAGACCCAGCCTGGACTAAATAAAGCTGCAGATACCATATATTGTAAATAAGACAGCAAGAAATTTACAAAGCAGAATTCAAGATCAGGCTTGCAACTGAGTATACATATAAACTTTGTTGTGTTGAAAAAGGCTGGTCTGCTGCAGGAGTGTTTGGCTGGATTCTAATGACAGGCTGTGGTTATGTTATGGTGTAGATAAGCAGTATTTAGGCATACCTCTCATGCTCACTATATGATCCTCTACAGACACAGATTTGATGGAAGTTTGTGATGATCTATGATTTTCTCAGTACTCTGCACTCATCAAACATAGGTGCCCCTCTTACCAAAGCAGACAGATTCGGCCAAAATTGGAGGCAGCGGGTGGCTGGAAGGCCAACTCTGCTTGGGAGAACACATCCAGTAAAGTGATCAGCTGGTGGGTGGCCACAATAGCACTATTCAGGCACTTTTTCATCAGTACAAGAAGGCGTAATAAAAACACCACCAATAACATACCAATTCTCCAGTGGCCTGATTGTCAACTTCGTATGAGGAACATCCAGGGTTCCTGCATTTGGTACAGGCTCCAAGCATGTTGGACATACTTCAGAAGAAACAAACCTGACAAGAAAGATCAGACATGGAGGACAAGAGAGCACTCCTCTCATTGCACAGTCTCCACAACTGAAGGGTTGGTGATGCAGTGTTATGGATACACTACAATCCCTCCTTCTACCTTGAGCAATCTCCCTTCCAACAAACCTTTCCTTTCTTTTTTCAAATGGTTCTTTCTTTCTTTTTAGATAAAGCTCTTAGAAACCCCTTAAAAATAGTCTTATCTTTGAACAACTTGTATTACTAGGATTTGTGAATCAGTTATGGGTGAATTCTGCAGTCTGAGAATCTTGCTGAAGATCTCTGGACTGCGCCGGACTCTTGATCAAAGTCCAAGCACAGTCAAGACGATCTGAGTATTAAGAAGCCGGATCACTGGACTCACCTAGCAATCAAATCTCGCCAATCAAACTCAAAGTTTCAAGTTTGATCAGGTGCAGTCCCAATTTCTCTTGTAATCTCTATCTCTTTCTACACGTTCCATGAACTTTCATTCTTTTGCTAAGTCTTTCTATATATTTCTGTAACTATCTAGTAGTTTAACTATGAGTAGATATTTAAAGTCTTGTAACTAGCTGAATGATTCATCTGTTCTTACTCACTTCATCTACACTCTTGCTCTGCACACTGCTTCACACTGTGCAAATTCACTCACTAATGCACAACACTAGCTTGTAAATTCACTAGATATTAGAATACAGTTAGTAGACACCTTTAACCCTCATAACGACTGATAATTTGAATATTGAGAACTGTACTTACCTTGAGCATTTTTAGTGCATTCAAAGGAATACACCAGGGTTACAGAATCTAAGAGATTCCATAACATGCAGCTTGGACCACCCAAACAGACAATTCCACTTCCTTTTCCTGAATGGACCATGGGCCTGGACCTGGCTTATGAAAGCCTATCTGCATTGTTTTGTTTCATGGAAGTTGTTTTTTTTCTGCTCTGGGAAAAGTTTTTCAGTTTTCCCTCTTTCGCAGTGGAAATTCAGAAAAACTTTTCCCAACATGTTTTAATAAGTATTGCAGAATCTTTTCCTTCACCTGCATTTATTTTCTTTGGGATCTATCTTTTCTGTTTAAGATCTATTTCAATTTCCCTTCTGGATCTTTTTTTTTCTCAGCTCAATCTTATTTATTTTTGTCTGAGGCGGTCCCTCATACAATCACAACTCAGCTGGAAAAGCATAAGTTTGAAAGCAGAACAGGCATCTTCCCATATGAAGGAGAATAGTGGATAAGTGCAAGGAAAGAGGAACTCTGACAATAGAAACAGCACAGAGAAGACAAATAGTAATATTTATAGATCCAATCCTAGCTCTTAGCTGAAAAGGCAGGGGAATTGTCCAACTTGAGCAAGGCCCACCATCTGGAGTCAGGGGACCACTAACTAGAGGTGTATGACTCACTCTCCAGATGAAGAACATTCACCTCATGAGGACAAGGAGGACAAGGAGGATTTCTGTCAAAGGCTTAGAAAAGTTTAGTCCTCTTGCAGATAACAAACTGATCAAAGCTCAGCTGCAGGAACATAAGACTTTAATTAGTCTTATGCTCTTCCAGCTGAAGACTAATTCACAAAGCATGTTTAGGGAGATTCCTGGATGGAGGAGAGAAGAAACTTGATTTCTGACAACAACTTGACTTCCAGCTATATTAGACATATATTTATGTCTTTTCAACCGATCTTAGCTCAGCTGGAAGAGCATGAGACTGTAACGGCTTACATAAGCAACTGCCCATCTCAGGGTCGCCTGTTCGAGCCAGGCAGATCGGATTCTTTTTAAACATTTTGCAGATGCACCCTTGACAGAGACCGAAAACACCTCTGACTTGTGCATCTCTCAATTGAGCCGGGACGGAACGCACAGTGTGGACATTTTCCCGCGGCTGTCGGGCAGTTTTGTGAGCAACTGGATTTATGCCAAAGAGGCTGATTCCAACGTGTCGATTCCAGAAGATTTCGACCAGAGTAGGCCAGAGGTCCAGATCCAAGCTGTAATATATATTGTTGTCCAGAGCTTGCCCGAATGATCATAAGGAAGGTAATAGATACACAGCGATATCCCTGAAAGCTATTATTAGGTCCTCAATTCCACAATAACATTGGTTGTCATAAGCGCAACATATGACACGATTAACAGCACACCCCATCTCCTCGAAAGGTAGTAGTCGTTCAGAGGAACGACAATAAGCGTCGCGGCGAGCAATGCTAGAAGGCCGAGCGAACTGACCAATAGGGTCTTGGAGAGTTCGAGCTCATATGGTTCTCCAGTATGGTGCATGATGACGGTGCCGGTGAAGCCCACGCCGAGGAGAATGTTGAGCATGGGACCACCAAAGCAGGCTGAGAAACCCATAATGGGAGCAAAGACCTAGGGAAAATGGTTAGCAGGGGCCTCGGAACAGACTCAGGCGGCCTAGGTACACTTACAGCGACACTCATGTTTGCAACCAGGTCGGCCAAGGAATTGCCCATAGCAAAGATGGTCAAACCGATAATGGCCTCCGAGAGTCCAAAAATCGTACCGAAAGCCTGGAAGAGATGGTAAGACTGACAGAAGATGCAGAAAAAGAAGAGATCCTTCTAACCTGGAGTACATTGACCACCTCGTCCGCGATTGCCATAATCCACACGATTGCAACGAAAAAGCCCATGGAACATCGTATCATCTTGGTACTGGAATGTGCACCGTTTCCGCCGACCACAAGGACCAGAGTAGCCATTGAAACACCACCCACGAGTGCCCCTATGAGCAACCAAAAATACAATTTCGTTTGGCCTAAAGCAACAAGTTAGTATGCACAAGACATCCAGGAAGAGGTAGACTCACTGAACAAAACGACGACACAGAACAACGACCCAAAGATGCATTGCGTAGCCATAAGCCACTTGTTATACTCGAGCTGGTGATGCATCTCCTCTACTACTTCTTCCTCGGCAATGAGAACCCTCTCAACACTTTCTTCCTCAAACTCTATGAGCGACGACGCGTCCGCACTGCTGCCCGTCGTTTTCTTCGCCTCCGACGTGTGATGACCATCATCATGCCGCGACACGACGACAGGCAGGGTAATAGTGAGCGCCAACACTGCAGGTGCAGCAAAGACACATGCAATGGCGCCCAGCACACTCTGTTCCTGAATCTGATGAAGTGTAGGAAAGAGGGTGTGGAACACCTGGAACATGACCTCGATGACTGGGTGCCGAGGAGGGGTATACAGAATTTCATTATGTTCCGATGCAGTTGGCGATGCGGGTGTTCGAAGGATGGAGGGCACAGACGCGTGAGGCTGCTGGTTGAAGTAGTCGCTGCTGTCCAGAGGGCGCAGACCTTGACGGTGGTGGTTGTCAGCGGCAGAGTTGACGGTAGTAGTAGGTGAAGGCGCACGAGTACTGTTCCTATCGTCTAAAGATAGACCCGCCAGGGTTTCAATACTCGATTGGGAAGTTCGGCGCCCTCTGCGAAGAGAGTGGGAGTGGTAATGACCGCCTGCATAAGGTGTGATCGGGGATTCGAACATGTTGAGAGAAGACGTGGTTGCTTCTCTTCGGAGAGAAGCGACAACCTCTCGGAATTCGAGTGCACCGACGAGGGAGAAGGAGGGGAGTTGGGCATGGCCGGACACGGGTGTCGAGCTTCGAGAATGATGCAATCGGGGTCGAGCAAGATTGGCGGTATCCAAGCGAGGTGGGGCAGGGGCGGACACTGCCCTTGCTCTGGGTGTTTGCACAGACAGTTGGCCACTATTGGGAGCTAAGAAAAATGGTGTCAGTCTGGTATTGTTGGAAATAAACTATGACTTACGTTCATCGGTATACCTGTCAAAGACCAATTCCTCATCCTGGTATTCGTTCCTGATCAACGCGTCTACGGCACGCCTGCGTTGCATTCTTCGTTCCCACCATGACCCGACCACGACCACGACAACGTATACCACATATAGCCCGATCAATAACAAGGCTTCCCAAGGTCGGATCTTGCCATCCCAGAGGATGTAGAGCATGAGGGAAACCGCAACTGTGAAGAAGCCGACATCGCGGAGGAAGGGGCGAGGATGAACATAGAATGGCTTGATGATACACATGGATCCTACGACGCAGGAAACGATGAAGGATGCTGCACCAATGAGTTCGCCAATTGCCAGGCCACCAGAGCCGGCTCGCATCGCGCTGTATGTCGAGAAGACATCGGGGCTTCCGTTTCCAAATGCAAGGAACGTGACTCCGGCGACGTTTTCATCCAGACCTAGCAGCTGGGCTAATGTGGCGAGATTTGGCGTGAAGAAATCAGAGGCACTGATTCCCAAGGTTGAGAAGAGGAAGAGCAGCCAGGTAAGCAGGCCTGTGAATGCGAGGGGTCGAATGGGGAGATCCGTGCAATAGTAGAGTTGCAGGTAGGTGATGCCGAGCACCGTTGAGCTTTCCCCGCAGTTCTCGACGACATGCCTGCATTGATTTGCTGTAGGCACTGAGAGAGGTTTGCACTGCCATCCCGGGCGTCAGGATGTAGTTCCAAGGGCCTGTTCGGCTACTCACCTGATCATCGCCGCCAAGAGTGGAGTCTGCGAAATCATACGAGCGCTTGAAAAGGGATGCGCCAGAGGATGAACCTAACGAAGGCTTTCCATAGCGACTTTGGGACCAGGTGAGGACGTTGAGGCAGAGGACGACCACGAATAAGAGTTTGGACGACACTGGGGCCATGTAGTAGGAGAGGGAGAAGGTGCCTCTATGACGGGCGGTGTAGCATGTGGAGAAATGGAGTTGGTTTCCAGCACTGGCACCGCTCTGTGGAGGTCCTTGGCCGTTCGCGCAGCCGCAGTTCGGAGCTCGACACCTTCCAGGGCAAACAGCGCCAAATACCCGCCCACAACTCACTTGAAACCGCTCAGTCTCCGACCTGATGATAAGGTTTNGGCCTTAATACTATATATCGCAGCCTTGAGGACATGCAATCAAGATAATTAACTCGAATAGGAGTTCAGGGTTCACGTTGAACCACCATCAGGCTAGAAGAGCTCACACAGGATGTCGCGCACGATACCATTCATTGCCGTCCTTCTGGTACGTATATATCTCAATAACAGTCCAATTCAAGCTCACCTCAGCCTCCCCAGGCGGTATTCTTCTACCGTAGTGGTTCGATGATCAAAAACTCTGTCATTTTCAAGACCGCCTTACCCGTAGGTTACGTCGCAAACGGGGACTACGCAGCAGACTGCAAGCCTCTGGGTCCAGGAAGTGAGCCAGACCCTTTCAGCGCGCTCACCTACTGCGAGGATACTGTACTCTGGGAGTTGTACGACAAAGTCGGTGACACGAGGGCGTCCTCGAGGCTGCTCATAGCAACGTGCGACGCCAATCGCAAGTCCTGGAACACTGTCATGGGTCCACTTCGCGACCCCAACCCGAGAGGAACTCTGTGGGTGTACAACCCATCTACGGAACGCTCACAACCGAAACGCGTGACGCTTAAAGACTATCCGGAAGGCCATGACTTCCACCCTTTGGGGTTCGAGATATGGCCTTCATACGGCGGCAACTCGTCCAACCTCTACGTGATAAACCATGCGCGTGAACGCACCTTCATCGAGCAGTTTGCCATTAACCCTTCTAATCCCACCATCGCCGAGCACATCCGCACCATCTCTTCCCCGTACTTCGTCGCCCCCAACTCTGTCGCACTCACCTCACCCGACTCTTTCTACGTCACAAACGACCATCTCATCACGCGTAGGTGGCCAATCATCGGCCCCATCGTGCCCTCGGTCGAGTCGATCTTCGCTCTCCCTCTCGCCTTTATCTCTCACGTCACTCTCAAGCCGCCCTCGGCAGAGCCCAGATCAAGTGAGATCGAAAGCCACGCTTTCGCAGCCAAATTCATCCCCTTCCCTAACGGCATCTCCATCTCCTCCGATGGACGCCAAGCTGCAGTAGCCAGCTCCTCCCTCGCCCGAATCTTCTTCTACTCCCGCGACCCCACAACAAACGTCCTGACCCCTCAAAATGATAAAACCGTGATTCTACCTTTCTGCCCCGACAATGTACGCTTCACAGAGGGCGAAAGCGAAGGAGAGGAAGAGCTCCTCGTCGCAGGCCACCCCCACTTCCCCTCTATCATCGCCCTCGCAAAGAACGTCACGGGCGCTACATCCGGCAGCTGGGTGGTATCCATCATCCCCTCGACCAATCACGACCAGCGCTCGTTCGACACCCAAGCGGCCGTCTCCACCAGCCAATTCGTCTCCGCCGGTTCCGGCTACACACTCAAAACCCTCTTCCAGAGTAACGGCGAAAAAGGTGGATTCGCCTCTTCCACTACGGGAATTCGGAATCCGGATACGGGCGCAATCTACGTTGCGGGGTTGTACGCCGAGAAGGGTGTTATGGAGTGTAGGCCGAAAGGCGGTTTGTAAAAGTGGGAGGTCTCCGGACCTCTATTGACAGTATGAACAGAATGTATGTACACTAGCTAGCTACGAGTGCACTTGTCAGATCAGGGTATGCCTTTCTTAACGTTGCCAGTCATAGAATGAATGATTGTAAATTACTACAATCGATATCTGTTTTGGGACCAGGAGACAGAGGAGGACAAGTGAAGCAGTGAAGCGGTGAAGTTTAGCAGACACCGAGGTATAGAGCTTGCAAGATGAAGATATCAGTCAAGGTTTTTGAAATGAGAGGATGGAAAATAAGAAGAAAGCAACTTGGAATAAGATAGGAACAAGCTCCACGAGAGCGCGAGAAAGGTTGGAAGAAAACAAGACATACATATTCGGAGAGAACACGGGGCATACAGTAGCGGAAAGAGAAAAATCTCGTTGCAAGTCGCAACTAGAACGGACAAATTATAGCAGAAAACCCAGGGTCCGCACTCGCTGATGCTCTCAACCTGATACTAAAGGAACAAGCTCAGTGGTGTAATTTGGCGTTCAATCAGGTTCGTAAATGGAAGCTGAGGTGAGTGTATTAGGATGCTGGATAAAATGTATGTGCCAAATGAGTTGTATGCACATTTACGTTATTTCCCAATAATACATTGAGCCAGACTGACCCACAATTGTGTAGTCTTGAATTGACACTGCGGTACAGACGTGGCTTGGCATGCTAAGTTGTGGCGGGTTTCGAGCAAAGCAATATAGGAAGGCTGGAGGCAGCCAGTATTATAACCAGCCCGAATGAGTATATGATTGGCATTGTCGTTATTCCTTCACGTTCTACCCTGTCACAGTCAGGACACTTCAGAGAGTCCCTGACAGCTGTGCATACAACCTTACTCACCATCTTTCTGCAGCCACACCATTTCCACCGACCTGGGTAAAAATAATATAGGTACTTGGGTTTCAGCCGTAGCTGAGCATCGCTCTTAAGATACAGATGTTGATGAGTATTAGGGGAGCATTATGGTTTACAGGGTGTAGCATGGCATTCAGTTGTGATGTAAGAAACTCTTCATTCCAATTTCAAGTTATAAATTGGTCCGAAGAGCAAGCTTTTTAGAGAGGTCGTTGCGGCCGGCTTGGAGGGTATACGAAGGGCAGTTCGGAGCTCGACACCTTCCAAGGCAAATAACGCCAAATACCCGCCTCCGAACCTGATTAGGTTCGGCTTTAATACTTCGTACCGAAGCCTGATAGACATGTAATCAAGATTCGGAATTCGAACATGAGTTCAGGGTTGACGTTGAACCACCATCAAGCCAGAAGAGCTCGTACAAAATGTCGCGCACGATAACATTCATTACCGTCCTTCTGGTACGTGTATTTGCTCAATAGCTGTCTAATTCAAGCTCACCTCAGTCTCCCCAGGCGGTATTCCTCTACCGTAGTGGTTCGATGCTCAAAAATTCTGTCATCTTCAAGACTTCCTTACCCGTAGGCTACGTGGCAAACGGGGACTACGCAGCAGACTGCAAACCCCTGGGTCCAGGGAGTGAGCCAGACCCTCTCAGCGCTCTCGCTTATTGCGAGGATACCGCGTTCTGGGAGCTCTACGACAAAGTCGATGACGCGAAGGCGTCCTCAAGACTGCTCCTAGCAGCGTGCGACGCCAATCGCAAGTCCTGGAACACTGTCATGGGTCCACTTCGCGACCCCAACCCGAGAGGAACTCTGTGGGTGTACAACCCATCTAGTTCGGAACGCTCTCAACCGAAGCGGGTCACGCTTAAAGACTATCCGGAAGGCCATGACTTCCACCCGCTGGGGTTCGAGCTATGGCCTTCTTATGGCGGTAACTCGTCCAACCTCTACGTGGTAAACCATGCGCGTAAACGCACCGTCATCGAACAGTTTGTCATTAACCCTTCCAATCCCACTGTTGCCAAACACATCCGCACCATCTCTTCCCCATACTTCGTCGCCCCAAACTCTGTCGCACTCACCTCACCCGACTCTTTCTATGTCACAAACGACCACCTGATCACACGCAGGTGGCCAATCATCGGCCCCATTGTGCCCTTGCTCGAGTCGGTCTTCGCTCTCCCACTCGCCTTCATCTCTCACGTCACTCTCAAGCCGCCCTCGGCAGAGCCCAGCTCAACTGAGATCGAAAACCACACTTTCGCAGCCAAATTCCTCCCCTTCCCCAACGGCATCTCGCTCTCCTCCAACGGGCGCCAAGCAGCAGTAGCCAGCAGCTCGCTCGGCCGCGTCTTCTTCTACTCCCGCGACCCAGCCACCAACGTCCTGACTCCCCAAACCGACAAAACCGTGACCCTCCCCTTCTGCCCCGACAACGTGCGCTTCACCGAGGGCGAAGGCTCAGGCTCGGAGGAAGAGCTCCTCGTCGCAGGCCACCCGCACTTCCCCTCGCTCATCACCCTCGCCAAGAACGTCACGGGCGCTACGTCCGGCAGCTGGATCGTGTCCGTCATCCCCTCGACCCATCACCAAGACCAGCAGCGCTCGTTCGACACCCACGCGGCCGTCTCCGCCAGCCAATTCGTCTCCGCCGGACCCGGATACACACTCAAAACCCTCTTCCAGAGTAGCGGCGAACAGGGTGGATTCGTCTCTTCCTCTACCGGTATTAGAGATCCGGATACGGGCGCGCTCTACGTTTCGGGGCTGTACGATGAAAAGGGTGTTATCGAGTGCAGGCCGAAAAAAGGCGGTTTGTAAAAAATGGTAGGGTCTCCGGCCTCTATTACCAGGATGTATGTACACTAGCTGCAATTGTCAGACCTGGGGTATGCTTTTCTTAACGTTGCCAGTCATGGGATGAATGATTATAAATTATTCATTACAATCAATATCTGTTTTTGGCCAGGAGACACACAGAGAGAGGTGAGGCAGTGAAAGTTTAGCAGACACTGAGGTATGGAGCTGAAGAAAGTCTGGATGATATCAGTCAAGGTTTTCGAAATGAGAGAAT
This sequence comes from Candolleomyces eurysporus, assembly GCA_027579435.1. NCBI lineage: Eukaryota > Fungi > Basidiomycota > Agaricomycetes > Agaricales > Psathyrellaceae > Candolleomyces > Candolleomyces eurysporus. The sequence goes on along the minus strand of JANBPK010000031.1, from coordinate 1,254 downwards.
AGAATAAGAAAGCAACTTGGAATAAAATAGGAACAAGCTCAACGAGAACGCGAGAAAGGTGGGAAGAAAACAAGGCATACATATTTGAAGAGAACACGGGGGCATACAATAGGAGAAAGAGAATCTCGTTGCGAGTCGTAACTAGAACGGACGAATTATAGCAGAAAAACCAGACTGTACAAATAATAATCCAACAAGACGCTTGTATGTATGAGGGACGATGACGAAAACATCAGTCAGGAGCGCTTCTACGCACACAGAGGAGCTGTATTTACATCGCTGGTGGTGGGAGAGAAGAAACGAAAAAGAAGACAGCAGTAATACAAGGGCGAGAAAGATAAAAGACCTGCTCCTTAGAACAGTATTGCACCACAAACCAACAGCTAAATAAAAANGGAAAAAGCAAGATACGAGAGAGAGAGATGATACGTCGTCTACTAGAATAGGTTGGGGAGGAACGACCTGCACGAAACGAGTCAGTTACACGAGGCACTCGATAAAAACGACGACAATACTCACACAGCGCCCATACCGACAGCGAACGCAGCCAACCCCCAAGCAATCGACTTCGTCCTAGGCTCCATGTTAAACCTTCCAACACGTCTGTTCGTGGCGATCTGTCGCTCCTCCGCCTCTGGCTCCTTGAACTGGAATTTCAGCGGCTCATCCTCATCCTGTCTAGCTCTCTTCAACTTGGACGGTCCCTCACTCTCCTCTTCCTCTTCCTCCTCTTCCTCGTCCATCTCGTCGTCGTGATCGTGTTGTTGGCTGCTCTTGGACGTCGACCCAGCAAGTGCGATCGCACGCTTCTTCTTCAAGTCAGCGATCAACTTCTTCTGCTCCGAGATATCTTGTTCGTAGAGCTCCGAACCAGCAACACCGTCCTCCACGAGCGCATCTTCGTCATGATCTCCCTTGGCCGGCGAGGACTTGGGGTGCAATTCGAGGTCTTTCTTCTTGGGTGAAGGAGGGGCGACAGAGGATCGCGATCGTGGCTTGCTGCTGGTGGTGCTGGAAACGGCGGTAAGCGGCACAGGAGCCCTCGAGGGAGCTGGACTCTTGGTCCGCGCCGATCGCCGCGGCAGTGGGACCTTGGATTGGCTCGGTGTCGAGGGGGCTGCAACAGGGGCTGCGGCAGCAGGTGCAGGGGACGACTCCTTTCGGCGCTTAGCAGCTGGCGCGGATGTAGGCGAGGGCGTGGGCAAGGCCTTGCTGGGAGGCTTCTGAGGAGTGGCGTTTGCTTTTGCGCGAGGC
>JANBPK010000309.1:0-17659 GCA_027579435.1 Candolleomyces eurysporus | reverse complement strand
TCACGGTGGTGAGGGTGGGCACTGGCACGCAGGTCGACATGGTGGAGCCGGGCGCCTAATAAAAAGTGGAAGGAGCGACGAGAAACGGCGTGCTGGAGCCGCTGGACGGTTTGGGTGGGGTGAAAGGGAGAATGAAGGCAGGCAAACACGCCGCACGGGGGGTGAAAGCGGAAATACTATAAGAGCGTTTCTGGTCGAAAGCGGCGTCAGCACAGCACCTGCCCGCTCATGTAAGCATCAATCATCCTTCAGCTTGGTCCAGGCAGGCACACCATTCTCTCTGTCTTCCTTGGGACGCCGTTCCCAGCAGGCACCGAGAGTGCGAGCTGTCCGAACTCCAATTCATCCTCCGGGCACTCCGGGAGAAGGACCTTGGAGGTTGGGAGGAACGCTCCAGCAAGGCCTAGTGCCCACCGCCAAGCAAGCTATTCCTGACCAAAGCCTCCGTGAACTTTGGTGACATAGCTTTGAAACAAATGATGATGCCGGTATGCTGGAAGCAAACCTCCTCCGATTATCGATAATCACTCTCACTAACTCCACGCCAACCGACCTTGAGGCTGTTTGCTTTGGGATGCAGATCATAACGAACGCCATTTCTACGGCGTACGCTGCTTAACGTCCTATTTCGTTTGATTGCCATCGCTCAGCTGGTACTAGCTGGTGCCTGGTCGTGCTATTATGGAAAGGGCTAACAGCGTCGAAACGGCGATAGCACACTGACGATTTCAACCGAATCGAGAAACAAGAAAACCATTATTTTCCTCGGTCGCAATTGCTTATCGATAAAATCATTTGTCCTGTAGTAAGATGTGCATTCCGCCAACAAAGACATGATGTCCATTCAAACCGGCCTATAGAATACCACAATCGCAGTCTTGCGTCGCATGAGAAGAACAAGAACTTCGAAATCTCGCAGACGCTCACTCTAAGCGCCCGGCAATCGCCGAAAAACACACGTGCGGTCAAAAATAACGCGTCAGGGTCGTCGCCGCCTTCGACCTCGACGATGTACACGATCTCCAAGACCTTTTCGATCCCCGCTCCAATATCCTCCCTCGCCCTGGGGCACGCATCCCATTTATTCGCCGGTTCAGGTGAGAGCTGACCCTCGATGACCACAACCAACTCATCCTGATCCGTTTATAGATGACGGTTCGCTTCGCGTGTACGATCTGTCGACCGACAAGGTCGTAAAAGCAATCCGGAATCTGAACGGAGAGGTTTCGTCCATTATCTGCGTCAAAAGATCAGGCTCGGAGCTTCGGGATGCCTGGGTCGCTCATGGTAGCATGGTATGCACGGACAGTTCCAACTCGAGGTCCCCCATTCAGCCGGGATTTAATCATAGATCTCGAAATTCAAACTCGACTCTTCCAAAATGATTCAAACACTCGAGGACGCTCTCGGAACAATATCTGTCGGAGAGACAGAAGACGATCTAGTCAACCAGGTCTGTAGTGTATCACATCTTGAGTTGTCTGTGCACGGCTAACCTGGCTTTGTCGCAGTAAGCTTTCGCTTAATGGAAACAAGAGCCACCTTGCGTTCGGCCTGGACTCAGGGATTATCGGGATTATCGACCTGACTTCCGGATCTCTGACGAAACTGAAGCAAAAGCACGACAGTGTGAGCGACTCACTGTTTTTCTTTNCTGATGAGCATCCATCGAACCTCACCCTGCCCTAGATCTGCAGCTCGGTCCAATTCATCGGAGACAGAGCGAAGGAGCTGGTATCCGCAGGGTACGACACCTCGGTCAGACACATTGATTTTACCAAAGATGAGCTCCTCTCCGAAGCCAAAATGGGTACGTTCCTTCTCCGTACCGGAAATCGGAATCCACTATGTATACACTCAACCTCGTCCTGCAGACGCAACACTCGCAGAGGCCGGCGTCTCATTGTCCCCGCCCTTCGTCGTCGCCGCCGCTCTCTCACCTACGGGAGTCCTCGCTGTAGGTACAGCCGACGGCCGACTATGCATCTTCTTCGGTGGCGAAAAACATCCTTCAAAGAAGAAAGCGAAGAAATGGGGTGGACTGAACAGGGAAGAGATGTTGGCTCTCAAGGTGGCTGAAGGCCCCATCGTTGCCTTGTGAGTCTGAGCTTCCATCATCGCTTTAGAGTGTTCGATAGGTGTATCTAACGCCTCGTCCCTCCTTAACCAGAGCGTTCTCGCAACCCAACGTCGTCGCGGTAAACGCACAATCTGGCGCGGTGGTGACATACGAACCGCGAATCCTGACGATATCCACCATGTTGGGTGTGATCACACAGTATGAATTGATCTACGACTCCCAAGCGAACGACGGGAGAGCTATACTCAAGCAGCTCTGGCAAGGGAACGTCACGTCTATAGAGAAAGTGAACACGATCCTGGTGGATGAAAAGAGGATCGTTGTGGGTGGGCTTGAGAAGGATGGGAAAGGTGTTATTGAGCTTTGGAATTGGAAGCAGCCCGAGCACCAGCAAGAGCAGGACTCTCTGTCGGGTGATAGTAGCGCGGAGCAGGAGCAGGGTTGACAGATTAAGCATTAGGGATATCGTACATATCGTAGTATGGCTAGTGTGGTACTGTCTATATACTGATCTACTTTTCGTCCTCCCCATCCTTCTTCTGGGAATCTTCCTTCGCCTTGGCCTCCAATTTCTCCAAAAACGCAATCCTCTTCTCGTAGATATCCCTCGTCTTCTTCAACTTTTCGATGTATTCTTCTTCGGATATCTGGGATACCCCGAATATCCGCATCATCCGTTTTCGGAACGTAGGTTGTTCAGATTCAGCAGTGTGTTCGTCTTCGGTTTTGACGAGGTTTCGTAGACGGCGCATGGTTGCTTGGTTCCATCCGTATTGGAGGGCAACGCACGCGACGCTGGCCATTGCAGCTCCGGGAAGGGCAGCGGAACGTCCAGCTTCCGAATCACGTCACAGTAAGTAAAGACAAGGAGACGGAAGTAGATCATGAGGAGGTAACAAACTCACATTTCCAACCACGTACAAGTCCACCCGTAACCGCCCCGCTGATCCCGCTATCCAGGAGTTTATTCGTCCGTAAAGCCTCTATTCCGGGTGTTGTATCATCGTCGCCGCTGGGTGACGACAACACCTGGCTACCAGTAGCGGGTGCGATCCCGAGCTCTTCTCTCCGACGTGCATATTCTGGCCATGGGAGTGTATAAGTCAACGCTGGGCTGACGATGAACTCTCGTAGACCTATAATCCACACGCGTCAACGGAATGTCCGTCAGTCCCTCGGCCAACACGAACAGAAACACGAGAAGAGTGTTGTACTCACCGAAGAACGTAGCAGCAGTAACCCCGCTGTTAAACGCTACGAATCCAGCGATGATTCCAGCTCCCTGCCGGCCTGCTACCGCACTGTAAACGCCCACGAGGATTGCGCTAGTTGCGGCTGTTGGAGCGCCGTTAGTTTAGTGATTTTATGGTAGCCCTGTTGGAAGACGGACTTGCATGTTGCTAGAGTGCCATAAGCGACGGTCCATGGTGCGGACTTTTCCATGCAGAACTTGTGCAGAACGCGCCGAGTGAGCTGAAGGTGGTGGAGGGAAGGCAAACTCGCTTGGAGGAAACTGGCCGGAGCTGAGCGGCCCGTGAAGGGGTGTGGGAAAATGGCCAAGTCCAAGTTGGCGCCCGACCTGGGTTTGCTCTACCGGCTACCTGCCTCAAGCTGTACCTCTCAAGTGGAAGTTTTAAACCATCAACGGTCGGTACGAGGGGCATTAAAATGTAACTTATATCTAATTTGGCCCTATAGACCGTGAAATGGCTACAAACCTGCCAGACATCGTCCTGAGATCGCGATCCAATGGATTGCTCGACTTCGACGCCTCTTTAGAAACTGCCGGGGCAGAACAAGAGAAATTCAAAGGAGAGCTCTCTTCTCTCGAGGAAAGGATCAAAACTACCCGAGCGTATCTACAAGAATTGGAAGCCCGCGCTGTTCAGGCCCGACAGGCTTTAGGGCTCTGGACAGTCGCGCTTCGATCGCCCATCCGTCGATTGCCATCAGAACTCCTCTCCCAAATATTCGTGCTCTCATGCTTGGGCGATACGTTTTATCTTGACTCAGCCACGAGCAGGAGTCCCAAAATGCCTCCAACCAGCCATATCATTGTTCAGGTGTCCAAGTATTGGAGAGATGTGGCGAAAGGGACCCCTCAGGTCTGGGATCACTGGGTGGTTCTGGATTCCTTTGGTGGGGCGGAAGTTGAAGGCAAGCTGCAGAAGTACTTTCTTGCGATATACAATCTTTACGGGAAGAATATGACCCGCGTGCACTACTGGACCAATCCTTCAACCAAATTCCTTGCACCCCTGCTTCACACCGGACAGTATACGTCTCTCAGAATCGTGGGCTCGGTGGATGGGATACGCAATGTGCAAGGTGCCATGGACATGCCGCTGCTTGAGAAACTTGTGATTTCAGAGATTATCTCGGAGAGCTCACCACCCATTGCCTTCAACACGCCAAAACTGAAAACCCTGTCCCTTTATTCCTCAGCAGACATCCTCAGTCGTTTCGTTCTTCCCTGGAATCAAATCACCGATTTCACCTACGGACCGTCTTACCCCCTCAGCATTTCGCCTGGAGAGATCACTCTCAATGTCCTAGAGGTCCTCCAAAGACTCCCAAATCTAACCAACCTCCATCTTATCAGTGGTAGTAATACCCAGGAATCAGTGCGAGTCGATCCCCATACCACTTTATCCAACCTGCGCACGTTCGAGATCCATGACTACGGGTTAAGCCTCTTGGGACGACAGCCTATGCTACATTCCCTACGTGCGCCTCTCCTCGAACGCTTCGACCTTGTTATTCCTGGGGGAACGGCAACATCGAGCATTGAACCCTACAACCATGCTTCCCAGCAACTCACTGCCTTTCTCCACACATCGAGCTGCTTGCAGCAAATCCGCATCGTCTTTGTCTTGCGCAGAGACCGTCACGGATTGTCCTTTACCGAACACGAGCCCCGGAAAACAGCGAAAACTATCTATATTCAGGGAAAGGCTCCAGTCTTTCGCGAACTTCCCTCCAAAATTCTTCCAAATGGCCACATCAAGGAGCTGGGCTCCTTCAAAGTCCTCGATTATCCAAAACCGGTTTTGCCGAGGTCTTTTGTGAAATTAGATCGATATATCGACCGCTTCCTGGGATGTGAAGACTCTTCAAGTCGTCTCGAAAGGTCACCAGAAGGCCCTCCCGCGAAGCATATCGACCCTTTCGTTGACCCATTGTGTCACCCATGTATCAAAGTGCTCTGCGACATTATGTCTGAATTTACTACCGACGGTTTGAATATGGAACTCTACCTTCAAACTTATCCAGATCTCTACTGATGTATATGTGTGGCCGTTCAATGATACTCATTCCTCTCAGGCTCTGCGGAATGGGACTGCAGCGAGCTTCTATCCGGATCGCATCATCTACGTAGGTCTTATAGATGGTACTATACGATACGGAGATTCTCTCTCCAACGTGCGCATTCTAGCCATGCCAATGGGAGTGCGTATGTCGAAGTTTAGATAAATTGTTGGCATACTTCAACTCGGGGATCCTCGCGCGATTTCCCTTTCGTACGGTCCACCAGACAGCCCCATAGTTGCTGCGGAGAGGTCGCACCAACTTCGTACAGTTTCTTGGGGAGCTCCCAACCTGACATACCTCCATCTCACTCACAAGAATCAACCAATTCTGCGATTGAATCAAATCGTTGATCACCCTCCCAAGACTGCGCACGCTGGAAGTCCACGATATGTTTCCGACTTTCCTGAGTTCCCCAAGGCATGCCGATCATCAAACACATCCGTACGCTCGCTCTCAACAGTATGACCTTTGGTTTGGAGGGGCAGCCATGACAGGAATTGATCGGTTTGGCGGCCTCTATCCGGAGTGTTGTATCATGTTCGCCGCTGGGTAACAGCAACACCTAGCTACCAGCAGCGGGTGCGATCCCGAGCCTGAGCTCTTCTCTCCAACACACGTATTCAGATCATGGAAGCGTAAATTTCAACTCTGGGCTGACGACGAACTCTTGTATGTATACCTAAGAACTCAAACGAGAAGAGCAACAACACCGTCAATAGGTTTGCTCTCGGCGAATGCGAGAAGGTGAAGAACTCACCGAAGAACGCAGCAGCCGTAACCAAAGTACTGAATGTTACAAATCCAGCTATGGCTCCGGCTAACCGCGCTGTAAGCGCTCACCAGGACTGCGCTAGTTGCAGCAACAGTGATGCCAGTGAAGGATGGGAAGGAGGACAGTCAGTCTAAATATTTTTCGTTATGGTGGAGATAAAAGAGGACGGACTTCCAAACTGCCAGAGTGTCATAAACGATGGTTCATGGTGAGGACTTGCCCGTGCAGAATGCGCTGACGAAGAGACAGTTCCTGGGCGAAAACTTGCCGGAGCTGAGCGGCCCGATGTTGGGGAGTACCATGGGCCTAATGCGCCCAACTTGGGTTTGTTCTTTACCCTCTGCCTACCTCGGGCCGTACCTCTCAGGTGAAAAATTTGGAGCATCTACGGTGAGTATAAGAGACATGAATCATGGTGTATCTCTAATCTGGCTCTATAGACCGTGTAATGGCTGCAAATCTGCCAGATATCGTCCACATGTCGCGGTCCAACGGACTGCACGGCCTTGACGTCTCTATAGAGGTTGTCGAGGTGGAAAAAGAGAAATGGAAGACAGAAATTTCTCTCTTAGAGGAAAAAATCAAAGCTACCCAAGCCTTTCTACCAGAAATGGAAGTCCGCGCTGTTCAGGCCCGACAGGCTTTGGGACTCTGGACAGTCGTGCTTCGATCGCCCATCCGTCGATTGCCACCAGAACTCCTCTCCCATATCTTCGTGCTCTCATGCTTAGGCGATATGTTTGAACCCTACCCGCCGGCTACGAGCAGGAGTGTGGCACCGCTTCCAACCTCCCATATCATCGTCCAGGTGTCCAAGTATTGGAGGGATGTAGCGAAAGGGACCCCTCAGGTCTGGAATCACTGGGTGGTTCTGGGTCCCTATGTTGGAGACGCCGCAGGCAAGCTAGAAAGATACTTTCCAGCAATTTTGGATTTTTACGGGAAGAATCTGACCCGCGTGCTTTGCTGGTCCACCTGTTCAGCCAAATTCCTTGCACCCCTGCTTCACACCGGACAGTATACGTCTCTCAGAATTGTGATGTCAGCGGATGAGCTACGCACTGTGCAAGGTGCAACCAACATGCCGCTGCTCGAAGAACTTCTGATATCCGAGACTATTCGGAAGAGCTCACCACCCATTGTCTTCAACACGCCGAAACTGAGATCGCTGTCCCTTTATTCCTCAGCAGACGTCCTCGGTCGTTTCTTTTTTCCCTGGAATCAAATCACCGATTTTACCTACGGACCGTCTTACCCCCGCAGCCTTTCGCCTGGAAAGATCACTCCCAATGTCCTAGAGGTCCTCCAGAGACTCCCAAACCTGACATACCTCCATCTTACCAGTGGTAGTCATAAACAACAATCAATCCGACTCGATCCCCATATCACTTTATCCAACCTGCGCACGTTCGAGATCCATGACTACGGGTTAAGCCTCTTGGGACGACAGCCTATGCTACATTCCCTACGTGCGCCTCTCCTCGAACGCTTCGACCTTGTCATTCCTGGGGGAATGGCAACATCAAGCACTGAACCCTACAACCATGCTTCCCAGCAACTCACTGCCTTCCTTCAAACATCGAGCTGTTTGCAGCAAATCCGCATAGTCTTTATCTTGCACAGAGCCCGTCACGGATTGACCTTTACCGAAGACCTGCCTTCGGGAACCGCGAAAACTATCTATATTCGCGGAAAGGCTCCAGTCTTTCGCGAACTTCCCTCCAGAATTCTTCCAAATGGCCACATCAAGAAGGAGTTGGACCACTTCAAAGTTCTCGATTCTCCAAAACCGGTTTCGCTGAGTGGCCTTGTGACTTTAGATCGGTATATCGACCGCTTCTTGGCATGTAAACGCTCCTCTATTCGTTTCAATAGGTCACGAGCTTTCGTTAGCCCACAGTGTCATCCATCCATAAAAGTGCTCTGCGACATCTTGTCTGGATTTACTGCCGACGATTTGACAATGGAACTCTACCTTCAGACTTCTCCGTAGTAGTGTTATAAAGTACGCATGTGGCCGTTCAATGACTGATTGCTCTCAGGCTCTGCCAAATGGAACTGCGGCGAGTTTCTACCCGAATCGCATCAGCTTCTTAGGTCTGATAGGTATTAGATGGTACTATACGATAGAGACTCTCTCTCCGACGTGTGTATTCTGGCCATGCCAGTGGGAGTGTATATGTCAACGCAGGGTTGATTACTGGAACGGGTTCTCGTAGGACTAAAAACCGACCGGCGCGTCAATGGAATTTCGAACATGTTCTTTTCAATTGGCCAACATAGACATAGATACAAAGGTAGATTTTCTCAAGAGAGTAGCTGCCTACCCCGACTATTTAGCGCTACAAAACCTTGAGTGACGAGTCCTGGTCGAGCTGCGACCCCAGTTAAAACACCCTGATTATTGTGTTCGTTGCAGCTGGAACAGAGAAAGAGGGGCGCTAGTTTGTAAGAAAGGGCAGAGGACGTTGCTAGCGTTCGATAAGCGACAGCCCACGGCCAGGATTTGTCCGTCCGTGCGGTTGAATGCGGAAAAATGGCAGCTTGCCTTCAAGAGGCTGCCCAATCGCTAAATTCTCACGCTTCCGCAGTGCATCATGGTTAAGCGCTCGCGTTGGTTTGGTTCTTTAAAACCTCTGCCTGCGATTTCCCGTGGCATTCTGGCATTCAGTGAGCTGTCTTCTCCAATGTTACGTCTCTGTGTGTATGTGCTCAGCTCCGATTCTGTAGTTCAATGGCCATCGATCGATACGAGTTATCGCGATGCAACGATTTGGTGGATCGATTCTCGATTGACGTTGTTCGATCGGAGATAGGGAAATGCGAGAGGGAGTTCTCGTCATTAAAGCGCAAGATTGAAGCCACCCGCATCCTTCTCGATGTTCTGGAGACACAGGCCGCGAAGGTCGAACGGGAGCTGGGATTGTGGACAACATCGTTAGCTCCCATCCGCCGGCTGCCACCCGAAATCCTAACCCAGATCTTCGTGATGTCTTGCTTAGGGGATGCATATTGTATTCTCCCACGTGCACTGAGGACACACAACTCCCCTTGTCCTTCGGTTACGAGCACACCCACAAGCCATGTACTGGTTCAGGTCTGCAAGCACTGGAGAGATATAGCCAAAGGGCTACCGCAGATTTGGGACCACTGGGTCATCGCAGATACTGTCTTTGATCTAGAAATCTGTTCCTCGGAACTCCAACTCCTGTATGGCCAGCATTCAACCCGCTTTCAGTATCGTCTGGCACCTATCCCACAACCCCTCCCATACACAGAGCAATGCAAGGCGCTCAGGCTTGTGGCTTTGGCAAATGGCTTGTTCAGCTCTCAAAATGCACTCCAAATGCCACTCCTCGAAGAAATTTTCATCTACGATGAACAGGAATCTTCGAAGGGAAATTGCATTAGAATTTGCGCACCGAGGTTAAATAGATTGTTGGTATACTCCAACTTGGACCTCCTCACGCGATTTTCACTCCCCTGGAAGCAAATTACATATCTTTCGTACGGACCACCAAACAGCGCCCATAGCTGCTGCGGAGGAGTCGCACCCAACTTCTTACAATTTCTTGGGGAGCTCCCTAACCTGACATACCTCCATCTCACTGGTATCGTGCCATCGAATCTATCAATTCTACAATCGAACCAATTCGTCACCCTCCCAAGACTGCGTACGCTGGAAGTCCACGATATGTTTCTGACTTTCCTGGGTTCCCAAGGCAAGCCGATAATCAACCACATTCGTACACCCGCCCTCGAAAAGTTTGATCTCCTGGTTGGAGGCGCAGCCATGACAGGAATTGATCGGTTCCTCTGTGCCATAGAGCGGCTAACCATATTCTTCGAGCTCGCCTCCCGACTGAAGCAGGTCCGGGTTATACTTGGGGATTGCAATTGCATGTACCTCAAAGCACTTCAACAGAGTCCTGAAGAATACCCGCCAAATGCCATCCTTAAACTCTCTGGAAGCGCCCAGTTCTTCAGCGAACTCGGGTTTCGAATTTACCCAACTAGTTTGATCTGCGCCTCCGACTTTGCCCAGGAACATGCGGAAGTCGTGGAACCACCATTCTTAAATACCATTTGGCCCAGGGACATCGTATCATTGGATTGCTACATCGAACGTTTCATCGAGCGTGGGGATCTTTGTTTCGAAAGGCCTGAATACTGGGGCCAGGATACACCCTTTTTCTACCCTCCACTCGGAGATAATAAGTGGACTATCATGAAGGTGGTCTGCGAGGAACTTTTAGCTGCATGTATCGTGGATGATAGGATGGAACTGTATCTCATGTTTTGAAAGCGGACGAAAGTATGTGTATAAGTTTATGATCTGTAAATGATACAAATGCCCACGACGTCGACGATTGCACCGGATAGTGATGAGAAAACAAGTAATGGTATATTACCAAAGCGCCATAAGCGACAGCGGGTTATGGTGCGGACTTGTCCATACAGAGAACGCGAGGTGTGCAGGTCGGCTCCGGCAAGCACGGGAGCGCCGCACTCGGAATCTGCGAACATGGCAACTACGAGCGCCTGCAGCTGGGGTTTGTTCTTTACTCTCGCCTTCCCCAAGCTGTCCTCTCAAGTGAAAGTTTGAGCCATCTACGGTGAGTATGAGGGATACGAGATCATGGCATATCTCTAATGTAGCTCTATAGATCGTGAAATGGCGACAAATCTGCCAGATATCGTCCAGATGTCGCGATCCACCGGATTGCGGGACTTCGATGCCTCTAAAGAGGTTGTCGAGGCGGAAAAAGAGAAATGCAAGGCAAAACTCTCTTTTCTAGAGAAGAGACTCAAAGCTCAGCCAGCAAACCGACGCAGACTCGCCCGCATTTTTTNGGACCCAAAAGGCTTTACGACTCTGGACAGTAGCGCTTCGATCGCCCATCCGTCAATTGCCACCAGAACTCCTCTCCCAAATATTCGTGCTCTCGTGCTTGGGAGATAAGTTCGATCTATACTTGGCTACGATCAGGAGTCCCACAATGACTCCAACCAGCCATATCATCGTCCAGGTGTCCAAGTATTGGAGGAATGTAGCAAAAGGGACCCCTCAGGTCTGGGACCACTGGGTGATTCTGAATTCGTATTCTAAGGCAGGCATTGAAGGGAAGCTGGAAAAGCTCTTTCCAACAATGTTGAACCTTTACGGGAGGAATCTGACCCGCGTGTACTACTGTTCCACCCGTTCCACCAGATTCCTTGCACCCCTGCTTCACACCGAACAGTATACGTGTCTCAGAATTGCAGGGCCGGTGGATAAGATACGCGACGTACAAGGTGCACAAAATATGCCGCTGCTCGAAGAACTTCTCATTTCCGATGGGGATAGTTGGGCGTCATCGCCCATCGTCTTCAACACACCAAAACTGAAAAGGCTGTCCCTTCATTGCTCAACAAACGTCCTCAGTCGTTTCACTCTTCCCTGGGATCAAATTACCTATTTCTCCTATGGTCCATCTTACCCCCTCAGCGATTCGGGAAAGATCGCTCCCAATGTCTTACAGGTCCTCCAGGGACTCCCGAATCTAACATACCTCCATCTCATGCAATCCGAGTCAATCCTACTCGGTCCACATATCACTTTATCCAACCTGCGCACCTTCGAGGTCCATGACGACCGATTAAGCCTCTTAGGACGACAGCCTGTACTCCATTGCCTACGCGCTCCTCTCCTCGAACGCTTCGACCTTATTATTCCGTGGGGAACAGCATCAAGCATTGAGTCCTACAACCATGCCTCCCAGCAACTCGCCCCTTTCCTACAGACATCAAGCTGCTTGCAGCGAATCCGTATTGCCATTGTCTTCGGCCGTCAAGGCTTGAATTATCAGCCCCGGGAAACGCCAAAGTCTATCTATATTTGGGGAACGGCTCCAGTCTTTCACGAACTTCCCTCCAAAATTCTCCCCAACGGCTACATCCCGAAAGAATTGGGGTACGTCAAAGTCCTCGATTCTCCAAAAGCAGTCTCGGTGAGGGATTTTGTGACCTTGGACCGGTACATCGACCGCTTCATGGAATGCGAAGACTCTTCAAGTCGTAATACAAGGTCACCAGAAGACTCACCTGCTGAGCCCATTGACGCTGTTATTGGCCAGTCCACCCAAGATCGCGTCCAAGTCCTATGGGATTTTTTNGTCTGGATTTACTACCAACGATTTGAATATGGAATTTTACCTTCAAATGTCTTAGGTAGTATACGTACATGTGTAGCCGTTCAACTCTCAATATTCAATGGCATTGACTCATCTCGAGCTCTCCTAAATAGAACTGCGGCAAGTCTATCCGGAGAATCTCATATTCGTAGGGCTAGGAGCTGGTATCATGCATACAGAGTTTCTCCGACGTGCGGAAGTCGTGGAACCACCTCTCTCGAGTACCATTTGGCCGAAGCACATCGTGTCATTAGAAGCTATATCGAACATTTCATAGAGCGTGATTTTTGCTTCGAAAGGTTTTGATATTGTGGCCAGGATATTCCCTCTTCTAGCCTCCAATCCCAGCTAAAAATGGGCAAACATGAAGGTGGGATGCGAAGAACTTCGAGCTAAATGTATCGTGGATGATAGGATGGAACTCCAGAGTTTAGAAAGCAAACAAGAACTTTATGTGTATTATTCTACCTGTAAAAGAATATAAACGCTTACGATGTCGAACATTGCAGTAGTCAACTTGTCCACGCAGAGTGCAGAACGTGAGACGCAGGCACAACCCATGGCCAACCGGGTGTGTGGGATTATGCGAGCATGTTGAGTTTCATCTCGGCCGATGTCAATCCCTACCACTACCACTCAAGTGAAAGGTTTTAACGATCTACAGTGTAAGGCAGAAAAAAACCCATAGATTATCTCTTAATCTGGCTTTACAGGCTTTGAAATGGCTACTAGTGGAGCGTACAAATAAAACATGATGCATGATGCCCAAACGGGCTGGATTGTCGCTTTACTGCCACCTCCCTCATTGTAGAACCCTCTCAAATTTATTTGGTTGCTGCGCCACTGCTCCACCGCTAAACAAATAGCAAAAGGGAGCGCGGCGGATCCTGGTCTATCGATATGCAACCAGCTCTAAAGGGGTCGAACCTGGGACTGCGGACAACATAGTTAGTTCTCATCTGCCCGGTGCCACCCGAGATACCCAGAATTTCGTGATATCTTGCTTGGGGAAAACATATACTAGTCTCTCGCGTGCACCGCAGATACATAATTCTCCTAGTTCCCCGGTGGCGGGCAAGCTGACCTCCAATCCGGCGTGCCCACAAGTTGTATCTTGGTTCGGGTCTGCGAGTGCTGGAAGGATATTGCCAAACTTAAGATTACCGCAGATTTGGGATCGCTGGGTCATCGCGGACACTCTTTGGTCTGGAATGCCATCTCCCGGAAATTCTACTCTTGTACATGTGTGGCCGGCATCTAAATCACTTGCAGGATCGTCTAGGTTCCGTCCCAGGTCTCCCATGCACGGGGCATGCACGGCGCTCAGGCCTGTAGCCTGTTGAACTTTCCAGGTGCACGTTGGATGCCGCTCCTCAAAGAGCTTTTCATCTACGATGAACACGGATCTTCAAAGGGAAACTGTATTGCAATTCACGCACCAATGATACATAAATCGTTGGTATACTCCAACTCGGACATCTTCACGCGGTTTTCCACTCCCTTGGAAGCAAATTACCTATCTTTTGTACAGACCACGAGGAAATTAAAAATGGGCTACCATGGAGGCGGTCTGCGAAGGATGACAGGATGGAACTCCATGATTCAGAACTGAGCGGACAGGAGCTTTATACGTACTATTCTATCTGTAAAAGATACAAATGCCTACAATGTAGAACATTGCAGTGGTCACCTTGTCCACGCAGGATGCAGAATGCGAGACGCAGGCACAACCTAACCGGGTGTGGGGATATGCGAGCAGGTTGAATTTCATCTCGACCTATGTCAACCCTACCACTACTACTCAAGTGAAAATCAAGTGAAGAGTTTCAGCAATCTACAGTGAGTATGAGGCAAAAAAAAAAAACAAAGATTATCTTAATCTGGCTTTACAGACTTTGAAATGGCTACAAGACTGCCAGACATTGTCCAGATGTCGAGATCCAACGGATTGCTCGGCTTCGACGCCTCTTTAGAGATTACCGAGGCAAAACAAGAGAAATAAAAAGGAGAGCTCTCATCCCTCAAGGCAAGGATCAAGACTACCCGAGCGTATCTACAAGAATTGGAAGCCCATGCTGTTTAGGTTTAACAGGCTTTTGGGACTTTGGACAGTCGGGCTTCGATCTCCCATCCGTCGATTGCCACCAGAGCTCCTCTCCCGAATATTCGTGCTCTCATCCTTGGGCGATACATTTGATTTCGACTCCACGATACCTCCAACCAGCCGCATCATCGTCCAGGTATCCATACCAAGATGCTTCCCGGCAACTTACCCCTCTCCTCCGAACAGCAAGCTACTTGCAGAAAATCGGTATTGCCTTTATCCCAAAAGGCTATGGTTTGACGTTGAGCGAAAGCCATCAGGAATTCAAAAAAAATCGATATGCAAATTCTGGGGAAAAGCCCCAGTCTTTGGCGAACTCTCCTCCAAATTCTTCCAAACAGCTACATTAAGAAGGAGTTGGGTCATGTCCAATTCTTCGGTTCTACAAAAGCAGTTTTTCGCTTTTAGCTGAATGTCTCGTGGATGATAGGATGGAACTGCATCTCATGTTTTAGAGAGCAGACTAGAGCACGTGTATCAGCTAGTCTGTAGAAGATCTGAGATCTGAACGCCTTCGGGGACTGCGCCGGTTGTGGAGACATGTAAAGAACGGAAACCAAGCCTGCGTTTGGCGACAACCCGAACGGTGTTTGGAAGAGAGGATTACACCAAATATCGCGTCGCGAGAAATTAAAACGCCGCGAACCTTCCTCAAACTCGCACTCCTCTCTTAATCACTTGAAATCAACAAACGTCCCATGTCTCTCGTTTCAAGTCATGATCATCAAACATTTGAATAAGAAAATTTTGGGGATTGTGGTAACGTAAATGCACTAATAAGCATCGAATACTTCCGCTGGGCCCGGGTCTTCAAACTGCGCTGAATTACCATGATGAACCGGTGTTTTTATAATGCCTGCTTCGGTCTGCTTTGAGACCCAATTGAAACCATCGTGAGTGAGTTCCCCATCATGATATCGTTGCGTTGAAAACCCTGGTGTGGGTGCACCGGCCGAGACTCGGGGTTAAGCACCCTTTGTTCCTGCCGGCCAGCAAGACAGCCATGGACGGCGAAATCGCTCTGTACAGTGACCTCCAGAAACTCATTCTCGAATCCCTCTTGGGGAACTTTTCCGACGCTTTGAAATGCTGTCTCGTCTGCAAGGACTGGCAGCTGTTCTGCCGTCCTAGGATCTTCAAAGCCCTCGAATTCGCTTCCCCGCAAGGCAAGGAACGCTTCCATGAATTTGTGGAGCTTCTTGCAGCACCCGTCATACCTACATTCGTCCCCTACGTCGAACACATCACACTCGATGACCGTTTGGAGCCGGAAGACATCGAAGCACTTGATTCAGGCAAACTGGTCAAGTTATACTCCCTATCGGTCAAATACCAAACGAAGGAATTGGGACCAAGCTCCGACTACTTTAAAGCGATTTCCAAGCGATTTCCGCAACTTATTCACCTCGATATCGCGGGTGCTGCCTTTATCATGCGGAGGACGTTGGCGGACTTCATCTGTTCATTTCGTGAACTCCAGAAGTTGGCAGTAGGCGATGCTAGGTCGCTTGCGGTCTGGATGGACGCTCATCGAGAGATAGAGGAACGTCATTGGATATTACCTCCTCTGAAGTCGCTCTGCCTTTCGATGAATCTCGGAGCAACATTCGAGGAAACCTTCCTCCATTGGTTGGCTGATCAACTCCGGTCCCAGAAGACTTTACAGACCCTGAGGCTCTTGGGGGTCGTGACGCAACCAGACCGTATCCAGGCGCTTATGGAATCCGTTTCGCCTTATCTCGAAGAGCTGGAGCTTGATATTCGACCCTTTTCCGTGTTGAACGGTGTGTGTTCCGGTCTGAGTTTTGAGATATGTACTGACATATCCGCCCGAAACCCGACAGGGCTTGGAAATCCGGGATTCTCGTTTCCACGGCTTAGGACATTGAAACTAGGGATCCCGGTCTCCAGCGACCAGATGGCCAGCAGGGAGAGTGAATTTCGAGACGACGACTCCAGTTCCACGGGGCATTTTTCTGTCGTTGATTTACCAGTTATCCCCGCGCTCTCCAAAGAGCTATTTCAAGCTCAAGCACCACTACTTCAAGAACTAATCTTCAACTTTTTCGTCCCCTCGGAAACAGGCCACTTCGGATCCTTATATCCGCTGGAGACATTGCATCGCATTCGATTTACGGATCTCGACAAAACGTTATCGCAGTTGCAGCATCCATTCCCAAACCTTCATACCATATCTTTCACATGTGAAGAACATATTCCGACACCGCGCAACCTGGACTGTCCCCAATCACTCCGAAGCGATAATTCGGCATGTCGTATTCCGCCCCCCCAAACCTTACCGTGACGCTCTCTGTTTCGAAGCAATGACGTCGACATTTTTGGAAATGGCTTTTCCACTTACTCTCGCTCAAGGCTCGGTTACGCTGCAAGTTGTAGACACAAGTCAAGACCTGACTCTAAATGCGTTATTTTAAGCTAACGAATAGTCATAAGACCAAGAGCCACATTTCCACTTTTTGTTACTTTCCTTTCTTCCACCTTTCGCATTTCACGACTTCTTCCCGCCCGGAACCAAGCTCATCCCCAAATGGACAACCCTTCCAACGGCTAATAACGGCTCAGGCTCGTTCGAGCTCGTGACCCATGTTCACGTCATGCTCCAGCCTAGCATTCATCTATAAAACGTTGAAGCCGAGCCTGATAACGCCGCACACATTTTCTGCCAACTCACCATCATCCCCACCGTTCCCACTCGCCTCTAAAGTACGACCACCTCCACTTTTTCCTCCTTCAACGATGAGTGAAGCTCCTCTCGAGATCATAGAAATAATCTTATCACATCTCCGAAACGACTTCCCGGCACTTACTCGGTGTAGCCTGGTTCGTCGGGATTGGGTAGCCATATGCCGCCAATGGCTATTCAGAGACATCGATGTCACTGGATATAGACTGACAAGTCGCTATGCACGCTACCAGAAATTCATCGACCTCACCCGCGGCAGGGTCCCCCCCACATTCATCCGCTGCGTCCGGCGCCTTCAGCTGGATGCCACCTTGACCCCCTACCACATCGCTGGCTTCGCCTCGATCAGCCTCCCCAATCTTCACTCCATTCGTATCAAACCTTGCTCAACGTGTTTGCCCCCCTTATCTGCTTTCAGCGGTATCCACCGTGTTCTCCGAGCGCATCGATGATCTCGACATCAGAGGCCTCGTGTTTCCTTCCCCCACCGCTTTAGTCCAATTCTTGTGCGCTT
>JANBPK010000308.1:0-24099 GCA_027579435.1 Candolleomyces eurysporus | reverse complement strand
GTCGTTGATTTATAAGTCTTACTCAAATCATGTATAATCAAATGAGGCGTTCTGTGGCTGTATTCAGAGCTATATAAGATATTGAATCAATTTCCTGGGTGTGTTTGACCCTCTGACTCCTCAGAAATGACTTATTGTTCCAGCAGTTAGTCACCAAGAAAGTTGCCAAGGGATGATTTAACTAGGAAGCAACAACCTCTTATTCTTCAATACGACATTTGATAGCCAATATCGCCTCCTCTATGAGTGATCACACTGTATATATGAGTAAATTTTGTGTGATTTCATGTTTGAGTGACGACACCAGAAGAGCGAGCCAGATCAACACGGGAAATTATATTCTTTGCCTCCTCGAACATAATAAGGGTCGAAAAACCACAGATCTTGTAGCTACAGACCCTCTATGAGGCGGCATTATGGATATATCTCACCAACACCGGCGACACGTTTACTTGGCCGGTTGCGTGGAAAACAACCAATTGTAGCCACGTTAGAGACCCTAACTTGCAGGCGGAAAGTTAGATAAAGTTACTAACTCAAGTAACTTTATTTACAGTCGTGTTCAAGGATTGAAGAGCTCAGTCTGATGCACACGTGCTAGCCGGATCGATGAGATGGCGCTTCTGGATTTTATAGAGGCACGGCGGCGAAGGGGAGCTGACTCGGAGGATTCGAGCGCAGCACGCCTGCGGGACGTGAACTGCAACGGATACACCTTTCGTGAGATGGACCCTATGAAGGAGCTTGATAGGAGGAGGGTTGATTTGGTTGGTTTCACATTGAGGCTATTTCTTGGAGGTGAGCAGATCTCTGCAATAATGATCCTTAACTCGCTGCTGTATCTACCAGACCCGACGTTTAGCGAGTCGATCCTGCAACGTATCAAGCTACACGTCTTCTCTGGAATGACAGCTCTGGAGCCACGAAATCGGCACGTACACTCAAAACTTCTGAAGATTGGCGGCTAAATACCGTAAGTGTGCTACATGACCTTTCTCTCCGCTCTGCCCATCCATTTTATTCTCTCTCCCTGCCTTCTCCAGAGGCGCTCCGACGTCCGAAATTCTCCGCCGTCTTCTTCAAAGGGAGTATAACTCCCTACGGGCACTCTTCTGGCGCTTGTGTTTCCCGTACTCCACGAGCCCAACGTCTTCAGTGATACCCTCTGGTGCTGTTATCATGGAGCCATCAACGTTAGGGACGTCGTCTTCCACAGGAGCGGATACTCAGACTACCAAGAGGAGGCTTTCAGGGTACAAGCTCTACAGAGAAGTGCTCGGCAGTCCGAAGTATGTTGTGACACCCATGGTTGATCAGAGTGAGCTGTCACGTACGCTTGGAGGCATCTCTCACGACGCTATGGTGCTCAACTTGTCTACACCCCCATGATCAACGCCAAAATGTTTACGGATCCTACGAACAAAAGCTGACCTCTGCCAAAGTTTTCGAATCATATTGCGATGCTGTGGATTTGAATTTGGGCTGTCCTCAGGATATTGCGAAGAAGGGTCATTTAAATTATTTTTTATGCTAGTTTCTTGCAGGATGAGTGGGAGCTGATATACACGCTGATCAACACTGTCCATAAAAACCTCAACGTCCCCATTACCGCAAAATTCCGAATCTTTCCAACGATAGAAAAGACGGTGGAGTGTGCCAAGATGCTCGAACGCGCCGGTGCACAGATTCTTACCTGTCAGGGTCGACTACGTGAACAACGGGGCCAGAGTACCAGTGTAGCGGACTGGCAAAAAATCCGCGCAGTCAAACAATCCGTCTCAGTCCCCGTCTTTGCCAACGGCAACATCCTCTTCCAATCCGACATTCTGCGATGTCTAGAGGAGACGGGATGTGATGCGGTGATGAGTGCAGAAGTCAACTTGTATAACCTTGCGTTGTTCAATGGACTACCTGAGACGTTGCCAACACCGTTTGTCGCACCCTCTCCTCCAGCTCTTCCTTCGTCGATGCCGACAGCCACGTCAATATCAGGCTCGTCGCCATCCGTCTGCTCCCAGTCTTCGATACCAATTGCGATAATACCATCAACGCACCCTGCTCACCCTTCTCATCCTGAATATTACTCCAACTCTTCGATTTTGCTTTGACATCTGCAGTCAGCTGATATCGCACTAGAGTACCTATCCATGTCTCAAGGTATGGATGATACTTCGGTTAGATTAGTTGGGCATGGCGCGAGAGAGGGCTATAGCGGTACATAGATGTGTAGTGCGTATAGGAGTATGAATTAACAAGCATAGAACACAGAAGAGCTACAGAATCGCACATGGTTCAAGAAATAAAAGCGGCGAAGAATTGCGTCCACGACTCGTCTACCGTCCCTGAACCTGTAAATCTCACTGAGATGCTGAGAAAATACCAGTGAAATAATGAGATAAGTACACTTTCGTACCGATCCACTCTGATACCACAGGCGCCACGACATGTTTCAGGCTTCTGGTTTCCTTCCCCTTGTTGTCTGATGGTGACTCGTGTTACATTGATAGTTCCATGATGACAGCATCAAGCCTGGCAGAGCTAGTTGACATCCAGGTAGGGACGAGAACTACAGGCGGCGACAAAGTGCTCGTAGTCTTCCCTTAGAAGACGGCGAAGAATTTCGGAGGGTACATATGGCGTACTCGACTCCGTTCGCCAAGTCGGCAAAGGTCGGCAATAATGGATCTTCGGGATTCCATATGTAACTCGGCGGAAGATCGACCGGGACGCCTGAACACCTCTTTCTGAGAAAATGGCTACTTGTCGGTATATTCCCTACAGAGATGGCAAAGAAACGGCGGGCAAAAAAAATGGAGGTAGAGGCAAGCCCTCGGAATCTACATTCAATCTATGCATGGTACGAGATTATACAGACGAGAGAGTACAGTATACGCATATAATACGATGATCGCCTGATTAATAGGTAGGTAGCTGTTACCGGTGCAAGGTCCAAATAATTATTGAAGTAACACGCAAATGCGAATGAGAAGAGGCCAAAATTAGACCGTACGCAAATGTCTCTCCGTAAAGAACTCTAGAACTCGTAGTCGCATTGACCTCTTCAATCCCACTGTGGCGGCATGCATCCGCATGCTGAGGGCTCTGAATTAAAGGAGGCGATGAAGCAGTGTTCTTTAGCCCTGGATGGGAGCCGTATCCTGGGGGATATGACAAGCATGCCATATGCAGTGGTATATTAAGGGGAGAAGTGCTGAGAGCAGGATAGACCCGACAAGCCTCAGAGTACGTGGTCTCCAGCGCCGCCATTGATTGCTTGTGGTGCTGTAGGAACGGCGACCCAATGCGTGCTCTTTCAAAATAGTGAGTCGTGGAGAACAGAGAAAGGCTGATGGGTATACCATTAATTTCAAGTGAATCACTGCTGGGGACTTCTGCGCCGCCATGGCGGGAGATGCACGTCAGGGCCTATTTTCACTTTCTATGCTTGTCACAATCCAGAAGGCTCACCAGAATGCATCCGCGACTGCTCCGAGCAAGAATCAGGGGCCGACATGTCTATATCGCTGAGGGTGGGCCCGAACGTGCAATTAGCCACTCCATTGGAGTATGTGCACACCACGCTATTGATTGCTCCGTTATATATAACACGGCTGTATTGTTGGTTGTAAATGATGGTGTTCTGGGGTGTCGAAGACATCGGACAACGGCGAAACTCAAGAGGTTAAGGTTCGAGAACGAAGGGGGAGAATAATCAATACTGGCGGCAGAGATCACTGCAGCTTTTATATAAGAGCCGGAGCTGATTTAGTAAATGAAAGGCATTTTCACCTGCTAAATTCCCTGGAATTTTTGTCCATCAGGTTTTGCTTTGCTTCCACTGTTACGCGAGCACGCGTCCACCATGCTCTGTGATACCACTCACTCACTTCACGCAAATGGCTCTGATCTCTCAATGGGTAGAAAGGAGCTATAAACCTCGCCTTAATCAAGGGATCACACGGGGAAGTGTATGACTAGCCCAAAAAATTAAAACTCGAGTGCACCCGTGCTAATGCATGGCTGCAAGAGTAGGTGAAAGCTCGGTTGTATGGCCCGGTTGGGTCACTCCATATAGCATTCGAACATCCCACGGCAGAATTTAATAGACTTTAGTCACCTTGATTCTGCACCACCCCATTCAGCCGGTATTAAGTTGAGTGCTAGTTGATGGGTAAACGTGTGATCTGATCTGAGTCGGGACCGTCCGCTGCACTTCCCTGATCGTGTCCGTCTTTTCGTCTGCACCGGAAGAATATGGAGAAGGTCACCACAGAGGAAAGCAAGCCTTGCCCTGACCAAATAAAAGAGATGGTCAGATGATCATCCTATAGCCGCTGGAATGCGCCACGATGCCTCTGAATGTGACAGCATTTGACAGGCGTCAGAACATATGTCACTCAGAGAGCCGACGATCAATGAGTAACAAAACTCGTTATCTGAGAAGCGAAGTCCCTTATTGTCCTGTTACTTACCCACCGACTCCAATACATTCACATAACACGATCAACAAAAGGGTTCGTAGATGTAATCAAATCACCCATTTACGCTCTGGAACCTCCGCGGTCTCAATAATCGTCACACAGCAATCGGGAAGAGCGTATGAGAAGGCCCTGCACCAAAAATACATAATCTGAGCGCTAAGCAACGTCGTGCTTGCCTCAGTCGGGCTTCCATCTCTGCGTAATGATCAATCAATGAGGCACACGACCAGACAACTCACGTTATAGTACCAGATTTGTTAGCTACGATCGGCTGCGCACACACGTTCATCGCTTCGTCGGTTTGGGTCACCAATCCTGCGAGGGTCCAAAAACTGAAAGGGGAAGAGAAGTGAGGAAGAGACCAGAGTGGACGTGCATGTTGAGGGAGCAGTTCGGCGGAAGCACAACTGGAAAGCCCACCGAAGATAAAGACAACAGAATGAGCTAAGCGCACAGTCTCATGTTTCATAGCGCGCACGAACCGAATCTTTGGAAGATCAAAAGCCAAAGGCTGCGTGCAACCAAGAGCGCCGACGAAGACGTCTGCAGAAAAAGGGGCGAAGGACCACCGAGCCGAGAAGCGACTGCTAAGCAGCAATTACTGAGCGCTCTGGCAGCAGGCGGCTTCTGGATACTGAGAAGTGCTTTGCGGTACAATTGTATTGATGGAGCCTGTGGTTGATCAGAGCGAACTGGTACGTAGATTCATTTTAATCTTCTATTGTGGCTTAGATTGAATGTTTTGTGAAATAACTCTAGAGGTATGGGAGAGACTTTTATGGCCCTATAGCGCGAACCTCGTCTACACACCCATGGTCAGCGCTACAATTCTCACCAGCCCTAATACGAACAAGGAGTCGGTCTATGCCTTTGAGCAATGAAGGTGATTGATTCACCTCAGTTAGGTTACCGTATAGTTCTGTGCAAGTAATTTAGAGCACCAGCTAACCTCTGAAAGGGTGCTGGGACCTTCTTGCAGTGAATTTTAACTTGGGGTGCTCGCAGGAGAGACGAACGGACATGATCGTAGCTTCTGTAGGATGAGTGGAGGTTGAGCGTATGGGTCATCCCTGTTGTTGTAAAAGCGTTAGAACTCCCATCTCTGCTTTTGGTGAACTGGGAATTTTGGGCTGTGGCAGGCTGGTGAAAAATACTCGCACTGAAACAATCCGGTTCCCTTCCATTTCCGCCAAAGAAACATCCTCTTCCAACTTACCTGAGCCATTTTGAAAGATAGATCGCGATGCGGTGGTGAGTGTGAAAGGGAACTTCTTCATGACTTCTCCTTGACCGATCCAGTTCAATAAGAAAGACATGTTTTGATAAGAAAGAGATGAGTTGCAACGACGACTCAGGCCTCCAGGTCCTGTAAAGAGGAGCCTGGAAACGCCAGTGTCGGTTGCCATCATCATCCAAATTTGACCCAGATCTTGATATTCTACACAAACACAAACAGAGCTTAGTTCCCGGCTACCGTGAGGATAGTCAAACCCGTCATAAGCCATACCCCTCATCTTACCCTGCTCTATCCAGATCCAAACCGTTGGAAACGCTACAGTGGTCCGAGACTATGCTGTTGTGTTGGAGGAAGCGTCTCTGAGTTATGTGATGCATTAGATCATCTTATCTAATCCAACCTCTCCCTTGCCGCTTTTCAACAGCTTCTCGGAGCTCGGGAAGTCATAATCTGAGTTTCTCATACCAAATCCAAAGGGAAACCCTAGCTTTCCCTGGAATTTGCGCGCAAAACACCCGAAGACTTGCCAAAAATCGTGACCAGCGCTATGAATTTTACCGCGACTGAGCTATGACTTATGCCCTTTTAGCGAACTATGAATTTTTGGACAAAATCACCCACTCATCGTGGTGGTGGACCAAAAAATCTATGACTTATTAGTATGAACGACTTTGAATTTTCACATGTATGATTTATGACGCATTTGACTGCGATCCCCGCCACATTCCGACGTTGTCCCACCGTCTCGATGATAGATCTTGACTTCGACGGCGTCCAACGATTGTGACAGTATTCTGGAGGTTCCGGCAGCACTCACCCGGATCGTGCGGTTGCTGTATCGGAACCAGCTCCATTTCGGAGAACTCCTTTGATTATCTTTCTTGTTCTAGCGTTTCAACCTGCCTTCTTTGGACAGATATTCAACGATTCGGGTTTCTCATATTGCGGGAAGCAACTCAATTCCTGTCTTACCTGATTCACTTATCCGAGTGTTCAAGCGCCGTTGGGTGGTGTTACAGCCTTGATTCCTCATGTTGTCCGCGACTCTGACACACGTTGGAAACGCCTACGGTCCATCTCGTCCATGTGGCACATGAGCAGAAGGGAGGCTCTGGTAAGTTAGATCTGGTTAATCGGTTGTCACAGCGTGGACAGCCCTCGTACCGCTCTCGGAAAAAGGATTGACGACGTGTGGCCGTTCTATAACAGTGCATTTGAAATGGTTGTCCTAACCGGAAAGGTGAAGTTACACTTGATGCCGGACGAAGCTATCCATGGCTAGCCATGCATGACAACCGGTAATATCAGAGGCACAGAACCTTGGCCTTTGGCCGCGTTTACGGCATGTTGGACTTGTGAGTTGCTATCTCTGTTAAATTTGGTTAAAGCGAACACGCCGATGGCAAAGGCAGCTCAAACAAGAGGATGAGAAGAAAGTACAAGAGTACTTTTTTATCAGACCCTGCAAGGCTCGAACAACTGATGGAACTGGCAGCTGTAGCTTGGCTTGATTAGTTTCCGGACCCCTCCACAGCACCTGCATCGTGGTCTTAATCTTTTGCAAAAAGGCGAGGCTCCAAGACATTTTCATCAAAGAATGCCTCCACCTTTTCGTGAGCGTGTCAAGGGGATGGCCTGACCTGTAAACTCATGGACGACCGTCTAAAATGAGGCATTTCCATTAGCCTGGGCCTTTCGATTTGATGCTGACCTTAGTGGCGTCGAGATGAAACACCACGTCTGATAGAATTTCCGATAGATATCAATTATCAAGTCACCCGTAATACTTGCGCCTCACGGTAGAAGGCACGGTTTTGATATTACCGGGGTCTACAAGCAGGTACCTCTGCATCACGATATCAAGCCTCAAGTTCGGCTAATGCCAAGGTGAGTGAGAAAACGTTGTTGCGAATTCACTAAAGTGCTTTGAACATACGGGAATGCCTGATCACAGCTGACTTGTCTTGCACAACCAGGGCCTACAAATGTCATGGCCTACAAGCTTCGAGTCATGAGTAATTTATCATGGGTGGTAAGTGAGCTTGTGAACAGTAGGCAGCACACATGCACTTGGTATCCGAATTTCCAATTTTGTCATTCATCGATCGTCCTTTTCCACCCCTCGCAGCCAGTTGAGGTCGAGGAGGAATGGGATCAGCTGTTCCTGATTGGGATAGGATAGGATAGGTGCCGGCACCAGGTCCCAATCAGGAACGGCTGGTTTCCACGCCTACTCGTCCGGCTCCGAGCAGTGGAACACCAGGACCCCGCATCTGTCACCTCGCTGGTGTGGGACCGATGTTCTGACAGTCATCAAATGGCTTCAATGTCCCAAAGGCATTGTGGCACACCAAGGCGCTTGCTTCACCCTCTGGGTCACCACCATGTTTTCCATACTCCTTTCCGGGCAGACCCGACTACGGCAAGCAGTTGGGGGGAACTTCGAGGTTCTCACAGGACGCACTGCGGGGTATGACATGTGCAACAGGCTGCACCCTATAGGACCCTGGAAAGCCTTGAGAGAGAGCCTTGCACGCAAAATGCGGAACACTTTGGTGTTTTTTAGGAGCGATCGCAGGCCTCAGAGCAGAAAAGCGCCCATGCACCGTCCAAAGGTAGCACCCTCTTTTTTTTACCCATCCCAGGAAGGAGGAGGTAAACGCTGCCCCCACTACCCTTAGTAAGATCCATCGGTGATTCAGGCGCGAGGAATGTTAAAGCTGTATCACGATCCGGCCCGCTGTCAGTTCCAGTCAATTCCAATTTGTAGTCCACACTTCACCGTGTAACTCATTGATTAATGCAAGGCTAATGGTTGTCTCTCAACGCGGGCCGATCCCCTGATCGGAACCTGTCCATTGAGAGACCGAATTCATGGATTGTCGTCGGTGGAGTGAGTAAGTGAGTGATTTTACTGGGCATCGTGGACGTGTGGCTTGTGATACTGGAAACGAGAACAAAGCCTAACACCGCCGCTAAAGGAAGGTCTACCCGCCCCGGAAAAATCCAATAGACGCCCGATAGCAAAGTTTCAGGGAAAAGTGCTTTTCATTACAAAAACCAGCTCCAGCTAGATAAAAGCCCCAGTGGTTTATGCAGCCAGCGCTAGCATCCATCATTCACCTCTCGAACCTTACGATCTCGCGTTCACCCGTTTGCCAATGTCTTCCCCGCCTCAAAGCACCATTGTGTACAACCAACAACACAACCGTGCCATATATAATGGAACAATCAATAGCGTGGTGTGCACGTACTTCAACGGAGTGGCTGATTGCACGTTCGGCCCCACTCTCAGCAAAGCAGACGCACCGGCCTCTGATTCTCGCTCCGAGCAGTTGCAAACGCCTTCTGGTGAGCCCTCTGCCTTTTACAAAAATAGACGGAGGACACCCTCTCACCACGGCCTGTGCGGCGACGTAGAGAACGGCAGCAATGAATCCCATCAGGACGTTGACGGTATCCCTCATCATCTTTTCCTTTATTCTCTACCGCTCACACATACCGTTGAAAAGCAGCCATCGGACAGTGGGTCCTACAACACCACCAACAAGCAATCGCTGCGGCGGCGTCTGCGTACTCTTGGGCCCGCTGGGCACACCCTCCTGTCAGCAATTCTCCCCTTCCTCTACCACCACACACGGTTTTCTCGTCACTTTTTCCAGGCCATGGTCCTCAGCCAGGGCGACCGACAACTGCGTCGTCGCCTTCTGAAACTCAAGGACATCAACATGCGGATGCATGCCGTAGTATAGTTGAGGGAGGCCCATGCGACTGCAAGTTTTAGACGCCGTAAGAACCGACATCTGGGTACCATATCATTACCAGCTTTCAATTCGCATTCACACGTTAATTCACAAATTATTTCGACCTTGTGCCAGTAATACCTACCGATCTATTAGTTTGATGGTTGGCTTTCATCTTGCCTAAGTGGAATCCCGACCCAAAGACCTGGTGCCGGCACCCCCTACCTACCTACCTACCAAAAGCCACATGTGCAGCATTTTGTCATCACGCTGCCCGAGCGACCGGTTTTTATGTTCAAACGCCTGCGCAACTAAGCGAAGGAACTTGCAGACGGGCCGGAATATTATAATTATAGAGTAGAGCATGCTGCGATCGATCTATGAAAGTGCATGCGTCAAGGCAAGGTCTGCACTCGGCGCGGCGGTATGTAGGTATGTTGTCCTATCAAAAGCGTCGATGCGTTCCGACCCAGAATGTATATTCCTACTGAAAGATTCCAGTCAGGACGAGCAGCATTCCACCCAGCCTTAGTCGCCAACCACGTTTGCCGCCGCTGGCGTGAAGTGGCTCTCGCCACGAAAGTACTTTGGCGTCATCTACACGTTCGGCTTCCTGTCTATCCTTGGCCGTCGAGCGCGCGGAACGAATGGAGGGTGAAGGTCGTAAATCTCGTTCAAATGACGAAATTGTGGATTTCACGCTCTGAAAACTCCTATCTCAATGTCAAGATCATCGACATGGGCAGTCTGTCCGGTAGCCTAGAAGAGGCATTTGTCACACAGTGCATCGAGTTCAACGGACTCGTGGGGATCATATGCTCCTCGTCAATGCGGTGGACGGATTTTCACTTCATGACCGGCTTCCCCCAGGCTCAGCTTCCCAACTTCCCCACCACCCGTCTTCTAGCCGTCCCTCCCAATTCCACCCCGGCCCTCACAACCGTCGAACTCCGCTTTACCATACGCGAATACCGACAGGGAAACCCACTGAACGAACACATGGTGTCGAGCACGAATATCTTCACCGCACCAACACTGCGCTCGTTGAGAATAGGTCCTCGAATCATGTTTCACGATCTCATGCACATGCCTGTGGCGTGGTCCAATCTAAAGCATTTTTCTTTCGATGGATATCCCATTTGGTCTGCCCACTGTTTCGACGTGGCATAGGCCTTGGGATTGCTCGAGGAATGCCCGAACCTCGTCACATGCCATTTCGCCCTCCAAAGAGATGTCACCATACCGATAGGCCGTGCCCCAGTCCCATTTCAGAAACTCAGAGAACTAGCATTCACGCCGTAAAGATCCCATCTTCTCAAAGGGTTCGCTCGATTCCTCATCCTTCCATCTCTTCGTAAACTTGAGGTCTTCACTGGCTTCAGCAAGTGCACGCCACGGGAATACGAGGAGAGTGGACTCTCCAAATTCTTCGAGCGTTTTNAGACCCACCCTCGAAGATGTCACCTTTTGCTACAAATCTCTGACGCAGACCGGTCTCCATCGTTGCCTTGGACACTTGCCCAACGTTGCCTCCCTGGGACTCGTTAGCGAGGACAGAGCTATCATCGTCGAGGACGCCGGAGCTGCAAACCTCAATAGCGATCTTTTCAAGCACCTCTCGCCCGAATTCGATGAGACGGGTACTCCCGTCACTCAGCTGCCCCCTTGTCCAAGGATCGAAGTGTTCAAGTTTCGAGCGTTCACATATGAAGTCGCTGAGGAGGCTTTGGTCGATTTCATTGAGGCGCGACGACGGGAGCCAAACAATCGGACTTTGCAAAGCGGGCTCACTCGCCTGCGGGACGTCGATTGCGACAGCTATTCCTTCCAAGCCACTCATCCCAGGCAGGCCCTTCGTGACAGAGGGATTGACATGGAGGCTTACTAACTGGTACTATTTTTCTGTTTGATTTTCCCTGAGTTTCCTCGTTTTGTATCGTCCATCGTATGTGCTCATTGATCTCTCCTCTGATATGTACCGCTGTCATCACCATACTCTCTCTGTATGAATGCTTAATGTAGTCTCTAGCATTACCGTGTTCTTAGAATTCTGTCTCCTACACATCGTGTATCTACAGGATGATTGTTTTGCTCATTGTACCAGCGCAGTTTAGATGGATTTTACCTTGAAAATGGCTAGGTTCATGCTCAATCGATGGACGATGAATTGAAAGATGTGGTAGTTGGATGCACTGGTGACACTCCAACCGCATATTTCTCTCTCTCCACCTCCTTGTCTCTCCCAATTTCTCTCGCGTTTCGTCTCTTCCTGCTTGAGCTCCAACGATGGACTCGCTTTTTGGCTCCACCAACTCGATGGGCTTCGTCACGATAGGAAAGCACATACTTGTGTGAAGTGGCCGATGCTTCGCACGGCAAGTACCGAGGCATTTTTGAGCGGAAAACAGCGGCCGGAGTGATAGCTGCACATGCCGGAAGCACCGTCTTGGCACGCATCGACCCCCCGTAGTACCCGAGTCAAAAATGCCTCGGAATTGCAACCCGGACTTTCCTTCAATACCCAACCTTTCTCCCAGTCTCCTGATCTCCATCTCGCCCCAGACAGGTCCAGTATGAACGAGAGCGTCTTCGTGGCTCAGGTCCTCCAATTCTTCGGATCACCCAGGCCGACGAAGCTTAGTTTGGAGTCCCAACTTCAATGTTCTCAGTACACCTTCATGACGTGATTTGAGCATCCGTGCGAGTGGAGCTTTGTCGACGGGTGAAATACTGTTCGATCATCTAATGGATGCCTGTCAAATAGACCAATCCGAACCACTTGGATCTTGGAGGATACAGTACTAAAGCCTTTTCTCACGTATTTGGCGCCTTGCAAGCGTTGCCGCCCTCTTCTGGCGCCTCTCGAAACGGTCCACGTGTCTTTATTTCTGCAGCTATCTATCAGTTAGCAAATCCTGGTATCTCCCGTCCCGTTTAGATCATTCCTCAACCTACCAGGCATGCCGAGCAAAGCGGACATGCGAGTTTTTCGAGTATTTGGTTCCATTGCGCCCTACTAGCAAATTCTTACTTTGTACCTTCCTTCCACCATCTCCCTGCCCTCCATAATAATGTAGCCCTTTCTTCTCAGGTCTCCTGCCTGAACCTGATTCATGCTCCCACCAGCTCAGTCTCAGGCACGGATCGATGAGATGGCGCGTCTGGATTATAGGTACCCGGTGCCAAGAATACGTACTTACAAGACCCAGTGACTTCTGCATGATTGTCATGTGCTCTCCTCATTGCCCTTCTACGTTTACTTGCCCTTCGTAACGGCCAAGGACTGGAGCAGTGAGAGTCAGGAGAGGGGCGAAAAGGATGTTAGATAATGCCGGTTCCAAAAATTAAATACATGAGGTGAATCGACAAAGGAGCTAGTACAATGATAAATCCTAGTTCCTAAGGTAAGGGTGAGCTGCCAGAGCGACCAAAGAAAGCAAAAAAAGAGAGATAATAATCAAGAAAAAANCCGAGCCAAACCGAGAGTAACCAAGGTAAGATCTCGAGTCCTCGGAAGCTTGGCGATGGCCCACAGAACACAAGTGCAAACACATCTTTGCAACGATGATCCTTGACTCACTGCTGTATGTATTGGACCGTATTTAGCGAGTCGATTCTGCAATGTATTGGGCTGCATGTCTTTTCTGGAATGACATCCCTAGAGCCATGAGATCGGGGCGTACGCTCGGCACTTCTGAAGATTGGTGCCTAAATACCGTAAGTTTGCCACATGACCAGATGACTGGTGACCAGTGACCACGTCCATGCGAGCTTGCCTTAATCGATGATTGGATAAGATTCCAGAGGCACTCTCCAACATGAACCACATCCTCATACCCCCAGCCTTCTGAACGCAACAATGGATTTCTCCTCTGGCACCGAACACTTCAACGTTCACTATGTCCCTTCCGACGAAGAAATACCGGCCATACGCGACGCAGTTTGCAAAGGCGAGGAGGCCGTGAAGAAAATCGAAGGGCAGATGGAAGAGCTCAGGCAGGAGCTACGAGCACTGGAGGAGCGCCGGGAGGTACAGAAGAGAGAAGTGAACAAACAAAAGAACCTTCTTGTCCCCATACAGCGACTCAATGTCGACGTCCTTGCATCGATCTTTCTCTCAGCCCTTGACGACAACGATCTGAAGATCTCAGCAAACCACCCAGCTTTAGTCATTAGTCACGTTTGCTGTCGCTGGCGTAAAGTCGCTCTCGCCACGAAAGTACTTTGGCGTCATTTACACATTGTGTTTCCTTTTTATCCTTGGGCGTCGACCGAGCGGAACGAATGGAGGGCGAAGATCGTAAATCTCGTCCAAATAACAAGATTGTGGATTTCACGCTCTGGAAACTCTCATCTCAATGTCGTGATCATGGATCTGGACAGGCTGTCGGGTGGATCAGGAGAAGGCCCTGGTGCATTTGTAACAGAGTGCATCGAGTTTCACGAACTCGTGGGGATCATATGTTCCTCATCAACGCGGTGGAAGGATTTGTACCTGATTATTGGCTTCCCCCAGGCACAGCTTCCCAACTTCCCTACCGCCCGTCTTCTAACGGTCCCTCCCCAATCCACCCCTGCACTCACAACTGTCAAACTCCACTGTAACATAACCGAATTCCAGCAGGAAAACCCACTAAACGAACACATGGTGTCAAGGACGAATATCTTCAACGTACCCACATTGCGCTCGTTGAGCATAGGCGCTCGAGTCATGTTTCACGATCTCACGCGCATGCCTGTGGTGTGGTCCAATCTGGAACATTTGGTTTTTGATGGATACCCCACCGAGTCTCCCCATAGTTTCGACGGGGCACAGGCCTTGGCGTTGTTTAAAGAATGCCCGAACCTCGTCACATGCCGTCTTGCCCTCCAAAGAGATATCACCATACCGATAGGCCTTGCACCAGTACCACTTCAGAAACTTAGAGAACTAGCATTCACGCCGCACACATCCCATCTTCCCAAAGGGTTCGCCCGACTCCTTATCCTTCCATCTCTTCGTAAGCTCGAAGTCATCACCGGCTACGGCGAGTGCACTCCACGCGAATACCAGGAGAGTGGACTCTCCGAATTCTTCGAACGCTTTAGGCCCACCCTCAAAGATGTCACCTTTTGCTACAAATCTATGACGCAGACCGGCCTTCAAGATTGCCTTCGATATTTGCCCAACGTTACTTCCCTGGGACTCGTTAGTAGTGACAGAGTTACAATCGCCACGAACGCCGGAGCTGCAAACCTCAATAACGATCTTTTCAAACACCTCTCGCCCGAATTCGATGAGAGGGGTTCTCCTGTCACTCAGCTGCCCCCGTGTCCAAGGATTGAAGTGTTCAGGGTTGGCGCGCCCAGAGGCGAAGTTGCTGAGGAGGCGTTGATCGATTTCATTGACGCGCGACAGCGGGGGGGTTAACAATCGGTCTTTGCAAAGCGGGCTCGCCCGCCTGCGGGAAGTTGATTGCAACTACTATTACTTCCAAGCCACTGATCCCAGCCAGGCACTTCTTAGCAAAGGGGTTGACATGGAGGCTTTTTNCACTGACTAACTGGTACAGTTTGTCTTGATTTCACTTGTGGTTCCTTGTTTCGTATCGTTCGATATGCCGACCTTTCTCTTGATATGCGCTGTTATCATTTTCGTACTCTGTGTCAATTCTTTATGTAGTCTCTACCATTAACGTGTTGTTTTAATTCCTTCCTCAAATCACGCATCGGAGCCTTGGAAATTGGGGCACTACGCCCGAGCGACGCGGACATGCGAGTTTTCCGAGCGATTTGGTTCCCGTGCGCCCAGCTAGCAGAGTCTGGTTTCCTATCTTGTCTCATTCATCGAACTGCTCTCCGTAATAACGTAGTTCATTTTTTTCCTCGGGTCTCTTGCCTGAACCTGGCGTGTCATACGCAGACGTTGCGACGGGGGCAAACGCGTCTCAAATAGGTTGAATTGATCGTGATTTCCCACGGGCATCACGATCGAGATTTTTTNGATTCGAGGAACGAGGCTCGCCAGCGAGAGCGAAGCACGAGACCAGGATATACATGCTGCACGTCCTGGCCTTCCTGTTGCTTCAAATTAGGCAGTGCAAAGTGGACGTGATTCATCCCCTAATTGGTCGCCCCGAGAGCGGACACGAGCCCAAGGACACCGCGTGTTACCTGTACAACATAGGTCCAACCCAATCTTATCACGCATTCATCTCAGTCGACAAAATTCGGGAGAGTATAAATAGCCGCGCCGACTCGGTTCTCAAGGATGCTCGATCGTTTAGAGCTTGGAAGGGGTTACGAGCTGGCCGCCTTCGCTATCGCGGACAACCCGAGACCTCGATTTTTTTTGTTCGGTCTGTTTGTCAAAAGAAGGATAAACGGTGCCTCAACGTACGTCCCAATCAAAGGGGTAGAGGTAGCAGGATTAGATCCTATCGAACTATTGCTTCCTTGAACACTAAACACACACTCGCTTTTATTGTTGCCTCGTATTCTCTGGGTCGTCCACCATGTACAAGTACGCTCTGTTCTCGTTTTCGGTTATGAGTCTCTACCTAGTCGCCCCTTTTTATTCCCTTTTCATTACGCCGTCTGCAGTATGTCTATTCCGAGTTTCGTCTCTGTGGCGATACATTTGCTGCGGACACTTTGATTCGTTGTGTATGATGATAAAGTTGAATATTTTTAAATATGAGTATTTAAATAATATAAACCAGGAAGCAACGAAAGCAATGATAAGCGTGAAAGATATGGGATAGCTATACTTCGACTAAAGCTTAAGCCGAGTCTGCAAGAAGAGACGCCGAGTGTCCAGGTACGCCCGGAGGGGCCGTTCTATCCAAATTCTACCCGTGTTGGAGATGCAACACTGTCAGCCTGTTTGTTCATTTAGTCCCTAGTATTGGCTTTTCTTTGTACTTTTTTCGTAGTTATACCGTTCGCTTCTGCGCGGCCGTACTTTAACGTGTATCACCATCGTCCTTTTCGCTTCAATGCACAACTTTAGTTTGTCTTCGTTTTACTATCATTGGCAAGTTGTCAAAAGCTTGTTGTCTGATGTTTTTCTCGTCCCTGATTGAACTGGGCGCTCTGAGAGCTTGAGGGTACTTCAGGGTGTTGCAAAAGTCCAAGAACCTTAGTCCCTCCTACTTCCAAATCGAAAAGATCGCGTCCACTGACAAGATTTCACGTCTCCCGATTAGGCGTACCTACTATATATGACAAGCCTCAGACTCACGATAATGCCTGTATTGAAAGGAAATTGCATTGTTCGCATTTTTCAATGGTCCAGGCATTTCACTGACAAGAGATGGTCAAATTTCGAGATTCCATATTTTTCGTCCAGCCGCTCGAAGAATTTTACGGGTATGTGCCTGAGCTTCATTGAAACATTGCATGCAGCATTTCGTCGTGTGCTGCATTCAACTTTGGCCCCAAGTTTGGGCCAAAAGTCACCAGGACTGCTTGAGCTCTTCGTTTAGATGTTGTGTCTGTTGAAAATCCCCTCCTCCCTAGGCCGAAGGTTTTTCCGTTCAGATGTGACGGTGGAGCGCTTGACGTTGAGGTTCTCATAGATTTTGTAGCAGCAAGGAGAATAGATGGGTACGAACCACACGCATCTCGCCCGCCTGCGGAAGTGGAATCTGTCACTCGGGTTCATCATTTTGCCCGCGATCCTCTCGAGTTGCTCCGAGTGAGGAATGTGGATTTTGGATGGATTCTCACTCGAGAATTATGTCATTCGCCCTTCACCAATGAGTCCATGGATCCAATCGTATTGTTCTGGTATTCAGAGTGAATGATAAGATAAGATAAGAAAGATCAATGCCAGCAGAATCGCCTTGGAATGGCTACAGCTTGCTTTGAACCTCTTCTTTACTCGTGCGACCAATGTCTTTGTCTACTTCTTCTCCTTTTCATCCACACTTGAAGACCAATTACACTCCTTCGGATACAGAAGTTCCCAAAATCCGAACGTTTATCAGCACGCGGCAGGCAGTGTTGGATGAAATTGATCAACAAATCAAGG
Source organism: Candolleomyces eurysporus (assembly GCA_027579435.1). NCBI lineage: Eukaryota > Fungi > Basidiomycota > Agaricomycetes > Agaricales > Psathyrellaceae > Candolleomyces > Candolleomyces eurysporus. Next base: position 6,624 of record JANBPK010000308.1, on the reverse strand, counting down.
GCTTGGAGGTGCAGCTGGAGCGGTTGAAGAGGCGCCGGACGGTTGAACTAGAGTTCATTGACGATCACTTCGCCCTATTGTCGCCTATTAAAAAGGTTCCAGACGATATCCTTTCCTCCGTCCTTGTCATTGCTGTTGGGGAGCCTGAACGGAATGATGACGACCAGACAGACCACGATCACTGGCAGGGGGTCTTGTCATTCCGTAAAGCAAAGCCCTTCAGCCACGTTTGCAGGCACTGGAGGGCGGTCTCCATCAGTACCGGACTCCTATGGTGATATCTGGATATCCATATCCCCCTATATCCGTTGACCCCCAGAGACTACTGGAGGATTCAGGTTAGGAAGATTGAATCGATGGTGAAGACATCTATCGCACGATCTGCAGGCTATCTATCCCCTGTGCATAGAGCTGGACGGCCTCGTTGACGGGTACATAGTTTCCCAAATAAACTCCGCCGCGGAGAGAGATGACATGGCGGAGGATCTGCGATATCTGGAGGGTCTCGTGGAGATCCTGCTGGAATCAACAGCGCGGTGGAAGGAAGTGGCGTTCAGTTTCACTATTCCCTTTATCGACACACCCCTCCGTCGATTACTTCTCGTCCAGCCCTCTGAAAGCGCCATCTTACGGAAAGTTGAGCTCAACGTTGGAGTTGTAGCTTCGGAATCTGGAGCACAGACGCCCTACGACCTGTTGGAGCTATGGCAAATGGACTGGATGCATGGTGGACCATCAATTCTCATGCACGATTCAATCCGCATCCTCAATTTTGGTGACCGGATAGTGCAGGATATCGCGAGCATGGCCGTGAATTGGCCTTCCCTAACCCACTTCGCATTCAAAGGGTATAGGCAGTGGGGGGCGTCCCCGCTCCACTTCGGTGTTGATGAGGCACTCGGATTGCTCAAGTTGTGCCCGAACCTGGTCACCTGCAGCATTCCAATGGAATCTAATCTTCCCATTTTCTCCACTAAGCCCATCACGATGGCCTTCCTCGAAGAACTCTCTATCACCCCGTTTGCATATGACATTCCCCGGGATTTTGCCCCCCTCGTTGTCCTTCCGTCACTTCGCAAGCTGGTCATCCACCAAGGTGAAGAATATATTTGGGTACCCCACAATTACGTGGGAAGTGGTGTCGCCCAGTTTATACAGCGCTTTGGGGACCAGCTCACGGATGTGACATTATACATTCACGCTCTCACTCCTACTGGTCTTGATCATTGCCTACGACACCTCACAAACGTCATCCGCCTGGAATTTTGCTCCGAATATTTTCCTCCCAATAGGGCATGCGCAGTTCTTACCCCTCAGCTGTTTGCCAGGCTCACACCTGAATATGAATCACACACCGGCGGGCACCTGCTCAATGTTCCTGTACTACCAAAGTTGGAGGGTGTTGCATTGAGGTTTGGGTTTGGTGATGAAGAACTTCTGCTCGATGCCCTTGTAGATTTTGTGGCGGCAAGGAGAAGAGAAGGGGATATCGTGCGCCTACGGAAAGCGGAATTCGTCGTCGCCTGGGTGCACAAGCTCCGTCGCGATCCCCTGGCGTTACTTCGAGCTAGAAACGTAAATTTGGACGGATTCTCTTTCGAAGGCTATCAGGTGGACGAAGAACTAGAGATGTAACTGTCTCGGAACTGTTCTCCATGATGATCTCCAATGTAATCCCTATGTCGAATCGTGTAGGAATAGAAATATTGTTAGCAAAGGCCAGATCTCATTGAGCGACCCTCCAACCTCAACCACATCCCTGACTCTCCTCATCCTGGAGCTGCCGAAAATGAGAATAGGTCTCAGCTACATTCGGAAGACGCAATCGACGAACCACGCTCAGTACTCCACCTGATATTGTGACATTCGATAAATCAACGACAACGCACTCCCAGCAATCTTTTTTGAAACACTCAATGCCTAAGAACCCAGGAATTTGACCACGACGCGCATCCACCCGGCCGTTGTCGTCAGATGTGCTTGTCATCGTTGGAGAAAAATTGGCCTCGCAACAAAACTTCTTTGGCCGCATTTTGAGTATTGATCTTCCCATTTCTCTTGGCCACTAGGATCGAACCGGTCTCTTTTCGGTGCGGTCTGAGGGCATAGAAGGTAAAAAGAATAAAATTTTCCGAATAGTGATAGTAAATGCACCTCAAGAGAGTAATTCATCTTCACTCACGGTAACGTATGGTTTCGAGCCTACTTGGTCGCCCAAACCAGCAGGATCAACGTCGGTCGGAAGTTTCCCGGAACCAGCTCATGGAATTGCAGAAAGCGACTCGAGTGTGGCTTTTCTCACTCCGCCAGCTGGCCCACAGTACAAGTTAATGGTCACATACGTGGATACTGACTTCGTGAACCTCATTAGTTTGCTATGCGAATCATCATCGCAATGGAAGGTTACAGTGGCTCTATATCCTATTCTACCTTAATTTCTCTACCACTTGTCTGCTCTCCACTCCACGGCAAGAAAATCCAATCATAATAAACGCTACCTCGGCTCTCAGTCTCGAGAATCCAATCTCGGCGACGTAACGAAGACGAGTGCATCGTTTGCATGCTCTTTGGTAATTGAACCTGAAATATAAGTCAAAAATGCTATGGGCCTGCCTGTCAGTTAGGGCGGTCTGGAGTGTTCGGAATCTGGAGGGTACCGCGAAGTGTCTGCGCGTATATTTAGCACCTTCCAAGCANTTGNCAAAGTTTCAAATTATGGCCCGGCCTTCTCAAATGCCTCCTCTTCCTCCAGGAGGCGACGCCAATTCCGACCCTCATAGGCACACAGAAAATCCTTTGCTTCGGGAGATATCCCTCTTTCCGTAGGGCTATCATCTTCCCCGCTCCTTTGCTTCATTCCTTGACCTTCCATCCCTCATCAGATTCGCAATATCCGGGTATTGCGAGTTTAGCCTACACATAGAAGGAAACCCAGAGAAAAGCGGGCTTTGCGGACTTTTCGAACTCTTCGGATCCACGCTTCGAAATTTCCAATCCTTGTATGGACCCCTCACAGTGCGAGTTCTTTCATTGCCTTCTACACCTACCCAATATCAATTCCTTGACCCCGACGAACTGTATCTATCATTACGATGGAGCACGAATCACCGAGAATATTCTCAAAAGTCTCACACGTCAGTTTGGTGAAGCAGATTCCGCACGAATGGGTCTGTGTCCAAAAATTGAAGAGCTCAGTCTCAGGAAACAACGTGCTGGTCGGATAGATGAGGTGGCTCTTCTGGATTTTCCAGAGGGACGGCGGCGAAGGGCAGCTGGCTCGGAGGATTCGAGCGCAGCGCTTGCGCGAAATCAACCGCAATGAATAGATATTTCATGAGATGGACCCTATGAAGGAGCTTAATAGGAAGAAGATCGATTTGGTTGGTTTCAAGTTGAGGCACTATGTCTTAGACGCAAACCGATCTTTGCAACAATCATCCTTGACTCACTGCTGTATTTATCGGACCTGACAGTTAGAGACAATTTAATAACCTACACGTCGTTTTCTGGAAAACAGCCCAGGGGCCTTGAAATCGTCACGTACACGGAATTCCTGAGGATTGGCGGCTAAACCGTAAGTGTACCACATGACCGGCGTCCATGTGAGCTTTGATTATTGATGATCTCAGCAGGCAATCTTCAACACGGACCACATCCTCGTAGCTCCAGTCTCTTTAACGCAACAATGGTTTTCCCCTCTGACACCGAACACTTCAACATCCACTATGTTCCTTCTGACGACGAAATACGCAACGCAGTTCGTAAAAGCGAGGAGGCCTTGCAGAAAATCGAAGGGAGAATGGAAGAGCTCAGGCAGGAGCTACGAGCATTGGAGGAGCACCGGGAGATACAGAAGAGAGAAGTGAACATACGAAAGAATCTGTTTATTCCCATTCACCGAGTCAACGTGGATGTTCTGACGTCGATCTTTCTCTCAATCCTCGACGACAATGATTCGCAGATCTCAACGAACCACCCAGCCGTGGTCATCAGTCACGTTTGCCGTCGCTGGCGTGCAGCGGCTCTCACCACGAAGGTACTTTGGCGTCATCTACACGTTCAGCTTCCTTTTTATCCTCGGTCGTCGAGCGAGCGGAACGCATGGAGGGTGAAGGTCGTAAATCTCGTCCAACTCACGAAATTGTGGATTTCACGCTCTGGAAACTGTCAGCTCAATGTCAAGATCATCGATCTGGACGGTATATTGGGCGGTCCAGGAGAGGCCGCTGGTGCATTTGTCACAGAGTGCATCGAGTTCAACGAACTCGTGGAGATCATGTGTTCCTCGTCAACGCGGTGGAAGGTTTTATACCTGATTATTGGCTTCCCCCAGGCACAATTTCCCAACTTCCCCACAGCCCGTCTTTTAACCGTCCCTCCCCAATCCACCCCTGCACTCACGACTGTCAAACTCCACTGTAACATAAGCGAGGTCCAGCAGGAAAACCCGCTGAACGAACACATGGTGTCGAGTACGAATATCTTCAGCGCATCCACATTGCGCTCGTTGAGAATAGGAGTTCAAGTCATGTTTCACGATCTCATGCGCATGCCTGTGGCGTGGTCCAATCTGGAACATTTGTTTTTTGATGGATACGCCGCAGAGTCTCCCCATCGTTTCGACGCGGCACAGGCCTTGGCGTTGTTTAAAGAATGCTCGAACCTCGTCACATGCCATCTTGCCCTCCAAAGAGATGTCACCATACCGATAGGCCGGGCACCAGTAACACTTCAGAGACTCAGAGAACTGGCGCTCACGCCGCACACATCGCATCTTCCCAAAGGGTTCGCCCGATTCCTCATCCTTCCATCTATTCGTAAACTCGATGTCTTCCCTGGCTACGGCCAGTGCACGCCACGCGAATACGAGGGGAGTGGACTCTCCGAATTCTTCGAGCGTTTTAGGCCCACCCTTGAAGACGTCACCTTTTGCTACAAATCTCTGACGCAGACCGGCCTTCACACTTGCCTTGAACATTTGCCCAACGTTACTTCCCTGGGACTCGTCAATGATGGCAGAATCACCACCGCTGCGGACACCGGAGCTGCAAACCTCAATAGCGATCTTTTCAGGCACCTCTCGCCCGAGTTCGATGAGACGGGTACTGCTGTCACCCAGCTGCTCCCGTGCCCAAGGATTGAAGTGTTCAGGTTTGTGGCGTTCAGAAATGAAGTTGCTGAGGAGGCGTTGGTCGATTTCATTGAGGCGCGACAGCGGGGAGTCAACAGTCGGTCTTCGCAAAGCGGGCTCGTCCGCCTGCGGGAAGTCGAGTGCAACTACTATTGCTTTCAAGTCATTGATCCCAGCCAGGCACTTCGTAGGAAAGGGGTTGACATGGACACTTTTTCGTTGACTAAATGGTATCGTTCCTCTTGAGATCAGTGGTGTTTCCTTGTTTCGTATCGTTCGATATGCGCTGTTATCGTTTTCATACTCTCTGTGTCAATCCTTCATGTAGTCTCTACCGCTAACGTGTTGTTTGAACTCCTTTTCCAGAAGATGTATCTACAAGAGTGTTTTGCTCATCGTGCTTTCCCGGGTAGAATTTGTCAGTGCACATGGCAAATTGAATACAGTATGGGTATTCGAACGTCGATTTGTCAATTGATGGTTCCATGGCTATCATCTAGCGCCGAGCGCCGTCCACTGTCTCTTTTGCGCCATCCCTCAACCTACCATCTATTACCGAAGCCTTAGAAACTGGGGCCCATTCGCGTCGTGTAGAGCCCGACCAACGCGGACATGCGAGTTTTCCGAGCGATTTGGTTCCCGTGCGCCCAACTGGGAAAGTCTGCTTTCTATCTTGTCTCATTTATCTAGCTGCTCTCCATAATAACGTAGTACATTTTTTTTNCTCAGGTCTCTTGCCTGAACCTGGCGTTTCATACGCGGACGTTGCGACAGGGGCAAACGCGTCTCAAATGGGTGAAATTGATCGTGATTTCCCACGGGCATCGCGATCAAGATTTTTTGATTCGAGGAACGAGGCTCGTATATTTTCGTTCGGCTCCCCCATCTCCATAGAATTTGGCTAGAGGCAGGTGCGTTTCCATGAAGCTCTCCATCTATTAGTCCATGCTGAAGGCGTCCTCTACAGAAATGTCCCAGACTCCTCAGACCAAGGGCACCTCGACGCCGGTAGAGTTCAACTCGTTTGCGCCCGTCGTCGGTATCAACTTTGGCAACAGCTACGCATCGATAGCCGTCCTTGCAAAGGTAGATTCAAGATATGCCTCTGTACTGTAGCTTGGGCTCATCATTTTCGTCCTCTGTGCAGGAAGGCCAAGCAGAGTGCATCGCCAACGAAGATGGAGAGCGCCAGATAGCCTGCGCCATCTCGTTCTCGGGTGAAGAAATGGTACGCTCCTGGTGCTCTCTACCCCCCAAAATTGTCCTCTAACGACTGAATCTAGTATATTGGCAATCAAGCCAAGGCACAGCTCGTCAAAAAACGCGAAAAATACGATCATCAACTTTCGCGATCTCTTGGGCAAAAAGTGCGTCTTTTTCCCTCCTTTCGCCCTGCCAGGCGCTTATGAGACACAGATTCTCCGAGATCCCTCAGCCTACAACCCCTGCCGCCAGTGCCCCCGTCATCCAACACCCCGATCTCCCAGACACCG
>JANBPK010000300.1:0-12181 GCA_027579435.1 Candolleomyces eurysporus | reverse complement strand
AAACCATTGGAATCCCGGATTAGTAGACCAATATCTTCGAATCTCCTCTGCAGGTATTGATAATATCCGCAGAGGCGTCATACTGGTCGCTGAGTTAGATGTGATATGCCACTTTGCATAGATGTCCACCAGGTTCGAGCCCAGTCCGAGTAGCCCAGTCCGGCGTGCTGGCGATAAAGATGCGAAATGGGAGGCCGGTGATGAGAAGGCACTGTTTGATAGAGGTCGGCAGTTCTGCTCGACGAGCTTCACCCGTGCATTCGTCAAGGCTGTCCATGAGAATCGCGTATGGGAGTGTGGCGAGGTTCATGCTCATGCCCTGACATCGCTGCAATGGCACCACGAGGGGGAAGACATCTGCGTCCGCAGTGACTTTGAGAAAATCAAAGGACCGCTCTCGACTGCAGTCCTGATGTACCGCCGGAGGGCATCATTCGTGCTTTCCAACCGGTACGCGATGGTAGAGGTGACTTGTTTGACTGTGGGATCCGGAGCTGAGAAGTACGTACAAGAGAGTATACCGCTCCTCTGACATACCTCGGCAGTTGTTTGTTTCGGGGCGGACTTTCCTGATCCTGCGGCGCCCGTCATACACAGCAGGCGCTGAGGCCCGCCGCGATCATGGATCCAGTCCATGATCTCTCCAATGGCCTCAACGCGAGAGTCTTTGTCGCATTTCGGTGGGTCATATCGAGCGTCGGAATCGTGCAGAGCGTTGGGTGAAATGTTCTTCAACAGCAATTCCCAGCCTGGACGGTCGAAAGCGCCATCGGAGGATAGTTTAGTGATGTCCAGCTGCTTAGTGGAATTGACGAACCATCTATCGACCTATCACCCACACCACCACCTGTATTCACAGGTGAACGGGAACCTTCGTGGTAGTGTGTATCCCGCATCCGAACGCCGCTGGCGCCGGCAAAGAATGTCGTTGTGCCGCCGTGGACTGCCGAATTGTCGTCCGACTGCAGCTTTGGGAATGACTGGGGTGGGGGTTGTCGAAGAAGGTCTCGACCGCTGGGCAGCAAGAGCGCAGCAGATTGCTCGTTCTCGCTCCTGGGCTGAGGGATCGGGGGCTGGGATCCATCGCTCTGGGGAGTCGGGTTGTGCACTGGTAGCGATAACTCAGGAACTGAGCGTGTTAAAGGATGATCGGACCGACCTAGCCCAGCGCCCGCACTTGTGATTTCATGACGATCAACAGTAGATCGGCCACTGCGACTGCGGAAGAAAGAGAGAAAGCGGGACCAGAAACGTTGTTTCTTGGGCTTGGGGGGCATCGTGCAGGATGAATGGCGATGTGGGAAGATGCAAGCCTAAGTGGATGATGTAATTCAATCTGGGTCCCTGAGAAACGAAAATCAGGGCTCGTTGATTCCGAGTCACGTCCTTCCCTCCTCTGGACTAATCCCTTATCTGGCCTTTTAACTGCATCACGGATCTCCCGCGAAGACGAGGAGAGATGGCATTAGCATTCCCTTTGAATCCTTATGACGCGTCATCGAGAACTGCAGTTGGTAGCCAGCTCAAAAATCGGAAAAATTGAAAGATCTTCTGGGGAAGTACTTGGAACCTTGAAGCTAGCTGGCTGCTCATATCAGAGCCGGAGGGAGTTGGAAGATGCAAGAGTTGGAGTTGGAGGTGTGGCAATTGGCGTGGTATGCAGGCTGGGTGGTGGTGAGCGGTGAGTGCAGCCCTGAGGAACGTTCCGGGAGCTCATCTGCGTTACCTGCCAAACATCCTAGTTCAAGTCGGTCGTCGTTTGGCTGGGAGGCTCTCTTTTCATCCGCGTCTGGGTTATCCATCAAACGACAAGAATATTCCCATCTTGCCCTGCCTTGGAGTCCCACCCTCACTCGAATCCTGACAAGGTACCCTGGACGCTCTGCTTCCTCACCTGTTGTTTTTCGCCGTGAGATGTGTCAACTTCATGCGTTTTCGCGAACCGCTGAGATCTTCCCTGCTTTTTCCTCGTGATAAGCTCATCTAAGTGCGCCTGATATTACCCTTTGTTCTACTGCGTTTCGCTCTTTCAGAACCAAGCGAGATATTGATATGCCCACGCGCATTTCGTGAGACTGGGTGAGTGTTCAATGTAATACTTCCTTCCGCCTTTCTTCTGCTATGGATCCGTCATACTGATTTCCTTTCGTTCCCTTTTCTCTTGCCAGTTTGTTCCTTTTCTCTGTTTCAACTCCACGATATTACCGAGCGAAAAGACCGTTTTTTAAACATTCTTTTCTGCCTTGAAACCTTCAACATACACGTTAGCAACTCGAATCACAGGGTTTCTTGAAAGTGCGAGGGCAGCTTGCCTTACCGGCGTTTCAGTGCCTTGGCACGTCTTTTGGTGACCGGTGACCGACGATATTGCCAAATTGGGTGGTCAATGCTGGCGGCCATCACCGGTCTCGCCGGTTGGGGATTTAACCGAAGCGCGTTCTTGCCCAAGGCATTTGCTTTCTTCTGCATCTCGCAACCATTTTCTCCCGTGAATAAACGGCCAACAACTTTTTCTTGAGCTGCTGGAATTTTTATCATGTCCTCTATCTTCGATCTTCTCAACTTGGACCCATCCCCCCGTTCAATACCTCTCGCCGGATGCGACATTTCGCCCCAAGTCGAGGATCGCAACCAATACAGCACATCCTGTGGTGAGCTTGGTACGATAACTGAGCTTTTAGACTTTTTTCCAATCTAACTTCCAGCTATAGAGTCCGATTCAGAACTTCAAAGGCCGGTGCCCTGGGTATTTGGTGGCAATACACACCGCCTGAATTTCGGCTTCAAAAAGTACTGTGCCACACGTAAGTCCATCTCTTGTAAATGTATGCCACCGCTCTAAAGATATATATCTAGTCGGTATTATCAACTTTTACCGAGACCCGACTTGTGTTGACAATTCGAGTGAATCGAGTGACCTCGAGAGTAGCACAGGCAGCATACACGAAAGCGAAGACGGCTTCGACGACGCTAGCGACTATCAAGGCGATATTGAAGACCTATCTGCAGCTGAAGAATTGACCTCTTCTAGCGAAAGCAGCTCTGACGATACTTGTGACTATCAAGGCGATGCTGAGGACCAGTCCACAGCAGAAATACTGAGCTCTCTTGGCAAAGGCAGCTCCTCCTTCGACATTTCAGACGATGCTAGCGGCTACGCAAGTGATGCTGAAGACCAGTCCACAGCCGAGGTATATCGCTCTCTCAGTGAAGGCAGCTCAGACGGCGACGCTACTAGTGATTACGAAAGCGATGCCATCGGAGACCAATCTACAGCCGAGGGGTCGAGCTTTCTTGCTAAAGCTCTGGATGGTGATGAATCGGTACCTGCTGACTTTGTGAGGCGTTGGTATCCGTCGTTGTTTATTCCGCCGCCAACTGCAAACCATCTACTTGACGGTGATGATGGTGACGACAATGTCACCGTCTGTTACCAAAGTTACAGCTCCGGGGACTTCAAGCGGTTGGCCAGGGAAGAGCCTCGAAAATTCCTCCGCGTTGCAGTTCCGTATCTAGACATCTCGGATGGCTTGGGCGACCCATTCATGTTGTTCAAGAAGTGGATGTGCGATTTTGAAGCTCGTCATCCTTGGGTTGTGGAAGCCGACGAGGATTCTGATGAACGTCATGCTCAAGCCTGGGTCAGGGTAACGCAATATCTGGGAAAGGCGCAGGAATGGATCAGAGTGTCCAATCTTATCAATTGCGAATTTCGCGAGAGGTATCCGCTCTATCAACTTCTCAGCGATGAAATGCAAGACATTATTCGCGACACCCTTGTGAGGCGTAAAGAAGGCGAAGATCCTAATACGAAAGCTGTGTGTGAGTACTGGCTCAAGGTGCACGAGGAGCACTTCCCTTGGGATCTGGAAGCATAACAGCAACGCTCTTCTTCCCGCCTTTAACCCGGCCGCCCCCACTCCTATTTTACGCGCACCAGGACACACTTGTTGTTTTGACGTCTCGGCAAAGGTGGAACAGGGACACCGCTATCCTCGTTACTTTCTCCCACTTCTCTTATCTTGACTTTACTCATTGGATGTATTAATATGTTTACTTTGCTTTTATGTTATCACTTGTACTTTTTTTCTAGTGTGATTCTTCTGCTATTGTATTGGTGTTCGGTATCCTGCATTTGTAACACTACTCACTGCAGTTCATCCATATTCCTTCTTATTAACTGTTCGTAACGACATAATAAATATCTACTATTATATCTTTATCTTTAACATGCAGGTTTCTCATCCATAGATACAGAGTAAGCATCTCAAGCAATTCAATGAGTGCGAAATTGATCCACAGAAACGAGCAGCAGCCAATGTTCATGCAGACGATTATCGCAGGATCACTAGCATTGGCGAGTACCGCACGCTGACGGTTATCACTAACTTGAAAGGAATATAGATGCCCAACTTCACGATGGAATCTCCTTGTGTAACTGATCATTGTCATGTGGAATTGAAAAGCTTGCGGCTTCTTCCCAACTGTGGTATGTGGCCGAGAGAGACTTAGCNTCGAAACGGGGAAATCGAGGGCATGACAAGCCTACTACAGCGTACATAGGAGGGCATTAAGAGCAGTAGAAGCCGATGAAAGAAGGTATTTGAGTCTTCGTGCCCACCTTCCTTCGCCACGTATCAAATTATGCTAGGAATACTCGAATAGAAGCAGATACATCAGATCGCGTCGTCGTTTCGAGTGTCCTGCGCGAGCGCTGTGGATCCAAGCATTGTATAAAGAGGCAAGGAAGCCTTCGTTTCATCTCCAGAAACACACCCAGAAACTGCTTCAGCTTATCTAGCATGCTTAACAAGCTCGCTTCAGTCACCTTCGCCGCACTCGCTCTCCTTTTGATTCAAGGGACGACCGTTTCTGGTAGCCCAGTGGCTAATCCTGGTAAGTAGTATGTCTGATCACTCGCTACTGAATATTTTTTACGATCTGATTGGTGGCTTCCCATCCTTCAGCGGAGCCTCCGCACGGATTTGACCACAGGGTCAAAACCCCTGACACGGCAAGCGGCAACGGGCATGCCTACTGAGTTGTTTTGCCAAAGCATTGTGAGTGAACGACTCCGAGAGGTCTCGCAGAAATACGCCTATTGACGACCTGAGCACACGTAGTGGAATCGCGAGACTATGTGCTGTGGCTTCACGTTATTTATGTAGCTTCTTTAGCATTTGACGGTATAGCCATATGTATCGCATAGTCAATCAATACTGCTCTCAGTCAGATGTCGAAGCCGAGGAATCTCGGAGGGGACACCGACCATGGAAATCACATAGCGAAAAGGAAAATGGACTTCGAAAGGGGAAAAAAATTTGCAAGGCTTTACAACCGGTCGATAACCCTAATCTCAACAGAATGTAGCTGCTAGGTCGGCTCAAGATAATGTGCTCACTGGTGCAAGGTTGCGCGCAGTGCACAAAAATGCCTGCCGACTCCAGCAGCTTCTCCTCCCCTTCAATTCCTATTCCAGTAGCGGGTCAGTAGTGCAAAGTGATATCTGCAACTTGAAAAGGCCTCTGCACAACTACCCAGGACATCTAAGTATTGCCAGAAGGCGAACTATGAAATGTTGCGAGATCAATTTGATGGAGTCACTGCCAGACTCGGGCCCGTGAATTTACCCGGGGCCGATTCATGCTCAAAGGTACTCGGTGTACAGAACCCGTTTTGCGTTGCAACCACCACCGTCAAACCAACCTATCTGACACATGGCGTCTCCCTTTCAGTCGCACCTCAACACAAACTACTCACCCTCCGACATCGAAAAGCTTCAGATCACGCAGTTTGTGAAAGGGCTTCAAGACGAGCTCAAAACCCTTGATACTGAGCTCGAAGAGCTTCGATCGCGATTGGTGGCAACGGAAGATCAGTTGAACCCCTCCCCGGATGTTGGCCTCACAGGGGTCGAACAACGTATCACTGTGTTATCAACCACAAGGGAACAGCAGATCCACTCCATCGAGCAGCACACTGCACTCTTGAACCCAATCCGTAGCATTCCCACCGACATCCTCCAGAGCATATTGGAACACTGCGTCAACGAACCTGTTCCATTCGCTTCAACCGAGCTGGATACAGACCCAATGTCCCCTCAGGTTTGTCCTATGTTGTTGACATTTGTCTGCAGCAGCTGGCGCAGGGTCGCCTTGGACTGCCCGAGCCTATGGGACAAACCTTACATCTTCCTCCCTGAGAAAAGGAGCGCTCGCCACGTTCGCTGGATCGAAGTCTTGAAGAACCGTGCACAGCTCATTCGTCTGTGGCTTTCCCGAGCCGGTATCCGCCCACTCACAATTGCCATCAGTTCTCCTCAAGGCCTCAAAACTAACGACGGGTTCCATGCCGTCGAGGAAGCTATCATTTCCTTTTCACCGCGGTGGAAGCGATTGAGGGTCGAAGGATCCAATTGCATCCTACAAACCCTTTTGTCACTCCCAGCAAGTTCGGTCCCGAATCTTGAATTCGCTGACTTCACGCATGATTTTTTCCCAGATGCCGAGGAAGTGGATGCTGCAATCGGAAGGCCCAATTGTCTAATCTCCTCTCCCTCTCTTCGAGGTGTGCGACTCGCGGGAGAGTCGTTGCGAAAGTTCCAACTCATTCCACTCCCTTGGTCCCACCTCAGGGACATTCGTTTTGGCAAGCTGATTGAGCCACACGAGAATTCGTCCAGCGACCGTGAGATCTTGGAGTTGCTTGAGCAATGTCCACGTCTCCAGCGCTGCGAACTCTACGCGCCGACAGGCCGCGTCCTTCAAGAGGCCCGCTATCACAACCCCGTGATCCTACGCCAATTGACGCACCTCGAGTTCAATCAAGCTCTCAACACTCTCAACCAGGATATTATACTAAACATGACGATGTTATTCCTGTCGCTGAAACTTCCTGCGCTTACTACACTCAAATACTCGTCGCTTGTTGGAGCAGAATCACTCGGGGCCCTCTTGCAGCGTTGCGCTGGAACCCTTCGCCACCTCGACCTCCGCATCCATGGAATTTCCGCAAGAGAATTGTTGGATATGCTTGCTCAAACTATACAATTGGAGTCGCTGAAATTGGTGCATCCCTTTCGTAGAGGGCGTCCGTCTCCCCTTCTGACCGACGAGTTCCTCAACGGTCTGACTCCTCCCAACGAGGAGGAAGGCAACCCCGCAGCGCAATCCTTCGAATTTTATTGTCCCAGCTTGCGAAAGATAGTTTTGCATGTGACCGAAGACCCTCGAATTAGCGATGAAGCCATCTTTGATTTTATTAGAGGGCGGAGGGAGTTGGATAGACCGACTCTTCAACATGTGGAAATTTTTCACCCGTACCATGGTAGACAAGGGGATGTGTTTGCAATGCTTCGAGAGCGTGGAGTAAATACCGGCGATATGACCCTCAAATTTTGATACAGACTTGGCCCTGGTTCGTAAAAGGAGTATTAGTTTTACTTTAGCAGTGTCGAGCGTATGATAATATAGCAACCCAGATCTCCCGAGCAACCTTCTCTAAGAACCACTCCCTAGAGCGTCGAAATACAACGTTCGCTTCAGTGCTAGGTGCGGCATTGTACTCCTCGGCTTCGTGTTTCATTGTGATCATCACCTGCCCTTGTTCATCCGAGTCCCGTTCCCGGAGAGGCGTTCTTCTTGGTTCGGGAGACGCAGGCTAAGCGTATGTATTCTCATCATCATAGGCACCATACTGATCTCTGTGCTTCGAAGTGAGCTCAGTATTAACTTGATGCCACTGCCAGACCCAATTCAGCGACCGTGCCTTTACCCCATTCGGTCTTCCTGTCCAGTATTGCGAGATCAATTTGATGGAGTCACTGCCAGACTCGGGCCCGTGAATTTACCCGGGGCCGATTCATGCTCAAAGGTACTCGGTGTACAGAACCCGTTTTGCGTTGCAACCACCACCGTCAAACCAACCTATCTGACACATGGCGTCTCCCTTTCAGTCGCACCTCAACACGAACTACTCATCCTCCGACATCGAAAAGCCTCAGATCACGCACTTTGTGAAAAGACTTCAAGACGAACTGAAGGGCATTGATACTGAGCTCGAAGAGCTCCGATCGCGATTGGTGGCAGCGGAAGATCAGTCGAACCCCTCCGATGTTGGCCTAACAGAGGTCGAACAACGTATCACCGCGTTATCAGCCTCAAGGGAACAGCAGATCCGCTCCATCGACCAGCACACTGCACTCCTGAACCCAATCCGGAGCATTCCCATCGACACCCTCCAGAGCATATTCGAACATTGCGTCAACGAACCTGTTCCGTTCGCTTCAACCGAGCTGGATACAGACCCAATTGATCCTCAGTTTTGTCCTACACTGTTGACATTTGTCTGCAGCAGCTGGCGCAGGGTCGCCTTGGACTGCCCGAGCCTATGGGAAAAACCTTACATCTTTCTCCCTGAGCGAAGGAGCGGTACCAGCCATGTCCGCTGGATCGAAATCTTGAAGAACTATGCACAGCTAATTCGTCTGTGGCTTTCCCGAGCCGGCATCCGCCCACTCACAATTGCCGTCAGTTCCCCTCATGGCCTCGAAACTAACGACGGGTTTCGTGCCATCGAGCAAGCTATCATTTCCTTTTCATCACGATGGAAGCGGTTGAGGGTCGAGGGATCTAATTGCATTCTACAAGCCTTTTTATCACTCCCAGCAAGTTCGGTTCCGAATCTTGAATTCGTGGACTTGACGCATTCTACCTCCCTAGGCAGTTGGGAGGTGGATGTTGCAATCGGACAGCCCAATTGCTTGCTCTCCTCTCCCTCTCTTCGATGTGTACGACTCGCGGGAACGTCGTTGCGGAAGTTTCAACTCATTCCACTCCCTTGGTCCCAACTCTGGGACATTCGTTTTGGCAGACTGATCGAATCCCCGAGGAATTCGTTCAACGACCGAGAGGTCTTGGAGTTACTTGAACGATGTCCACGTCTCCAGCGCTGCGAGCTCTACGTGCCGATCGGTTGTGTCCTTCAAGAGGCCCGTTATGAAAACCCTGTGGTCCTACGCCGATTGACGCACCTCGAATTCAATCAGACTCTCGACACGCGCTCTATACGAAACACGACAATGCTATTCCTCTCGCTAGAACTTCCAGTGCTTACTACCTTGAAATATAGGTCGCTCGTTGGAGCAGAATCGCTCGGGGCCCTCTTGCAACGTTGCGCTGGGACCCTTCGCCACCTCGACCTCTACATCCATGCAATTTCCACAGGAGAATTGTTGCCTATGCTCGCTCAAACCGTCCATTTGGAGTCGCTGAAATTGGCATATCCCCTGCATGGAGAAATTCCGTCTCCCTTTTTGACCGACGAGCTCGTCAAAGGTCTGACTCCTACCAAGGGGGAAGAAGGCAACCCCGCAGCACAAGCCTCCGAGTTTTATTGCCCCAGCTTGCGAAAAATAGTTTTGTATGTGACCAAAGACCCTCGGATTGGCGATAAAGCCATCTTTGATTTCATTAAAGGACGGAGAGAGTTGGAGAGACCAACCCTTCAGCATGTGGAAATTTCTCACCCGTATCATGGTAGAAAAGGGGACGTGGTTGCAATGCTTCATGAGCATGGAGTGGATACCGGCGATATGACCCTCAGGATTTGCTACAGAGTTCCTACTTGGTAAATTGGCTACTAGTCTTCTTTAGCAGGGTTGAGTATATGATAGCTAGCGACCCAGATCTCATGTATAGTATCTCCAATTGCATCCCCCGCGATCCACCAGCATTGCATGCACTGTAGGCGGGATCTTGCTGCTGGCCCGCAAATCGACTTAGACGCGGTCTAATTGGATAGTAAATACTACTACAGCCTGCGAGCGTGTTAAGGGCACTGTAAAGGTATAGGACGTTGGTCTTTCGAGGATGGATGGGAACCTACTGGTAAGGGGTACTCAATAGTACATAGAATATCAGTCGGGGCACCAAGCTACTGAAGTCGACGCCGCAGTGAGTCCATTCAGCACCTAAGGATTTAACGTGGACCCAAAGTTCCCGAGGGCATCGGTCACGGTGGCGAGAGGCTGTGGTACAGTGAGGAAAACAAAAGCTGCTGTGCACACTTGCTGTTAAGGTAGACGCGATGGATAAAATGGCCATAGTCCTGGCTGGCATTGCTAAGTCCCTCATCTGACTCATTCCTCTACCTTGATGTTCATATATCAGATGCCCACTGACATTGTTACTTATACTGGTGAGCCTGATAACATAGTTCGAGACGTACAACACTCACATCCGATTACAACGTATAGGATTCTGCATCCTGGCCGTGTGTTTAGCAGGGCCTGGGCTCACTCGTATATCCGCTGCATTCGCCCTCCTCGTCTTCGCCAAACAGGCATATAATACGCTGATTACAGCGGTGCAAGAAAGGCGGGCCATGGATGAGGTGACAATCGCTGAGCTCCAAGAGAACTTGTCGAGCCTTGAAGCAAAGCTTCTTTCAACAAGCGCCCGGAACTATGCCTTGGCAGAGGAGAATGGGGGNATACAAGACCAGCGCCATTTCCATGCAAGAATCTATAGAAGCTCTTTCCGAAGACCTTTCGAGCGCAAGGGAGAGGGTAGCTCAACATCACGCAACGATCGCCGACCTGAGGGAACGAAATCTGGCGCTGGGGTCCATGGTGGGGGCCAGAGATAGCCGAATCCTGGTGCTGGAGTCCATGGTGGAAGCCAGAGATCAGCGAATTGATGGCCTCTCGCGAACCTGCTACCAGGCCGCTTCAAGCGCTGTCGTCCTCCGACAGGAGCTGGATCAAAAGAAAAGGGAAGCGGCCGATTGGAAGGACCTTTACATGCATCTTGATCGCAACACAGCAGGGCCATA
Organism: Candolleomyces eurysporus; assembly: GCA_027579435.1. Taxonomy (NCBI): domain Eukaryota; kingdom Fungi; phylum Basidiomycota; class Agaricomycetes; order Agaricales; family Psathyrellaceae; genus Candolleomyces; species Candolleomyces eurysporus. Next base: position 1,348 of record JANBPK010000300.1, on the reverse strand, counting down.
CCGACGGAGACGGCGACGAGAGGTGTCCAATTCCGACAATTCCGAATCCGAGCTGTCACTGGCAGAAATAATAGCCGAAAAAAACCAAGAGATTGCACGACTCAAAGATCAAGTCTCTGAGTGTCATTCCCAACTCGTATTATGCCGTTGTCCAAAACTTCTCGAAGCAAAGTTCGGGGCATTAGCTGACCATCTTTATGGTCCGTTGATTCACAACGCAACGGGTTAAAACTGGCGCTCGGGACATTCAGTCGGACTCCCGGAAGTGATCTCGAATTGCACTGCAGAATACCTGTTCCTTGAATGAACCTGGTGGATTGTTCCGGGAGGATGAACAGCACCGTGGGTCTATATCTGTGGCATGTAAAATAGGTTACGCTCTTGGTACCTACTAAGATTCTCACTTAAACTCTGGGGTCTCGTGTTACTTTATGGGTCACCGATGAACTCCCGCCCCCTCCTCCTCCTCCTCCTCCTCAGGCTCTCGCTGTCAATACCCCCNTTTCCACGGGCCCCCGATACCTGAACTGTCCTCCCCAGTTGACCTTGTCTCTCCTCAGCATGTCCCATGAACGCATCAAATGAACGAGATGCGCCAACCTTCAAGGTGTGCGACGACAAAGCGAACACTGGCAGGTGCGCTTAAACGAATTTCCGCCGTGTAGGTATTCACATGGCAGAGATAGAGTTTTGGTAGGTATTGCTCTTCGTGCTTCTTGCGTTTACTCAAATCAATACAGTAGGAAGTGAGGAGGCTTGTCGGAGGCCGGAGGCATCTTTGCGCGATGTCGGAAAAGTCATCATCACTTTAGTTACGGCCCAGTTGACTTCTATCTCGGGACATAGGCCATCAGTGTCGATAGCGGCGCGGTTTGCGTATGAAGTGCAAGTGTATTTAGGTGGCATAAACATCTCAAGTATCATCAGGCCTTCACTCTGAATCTGGTTCTACTTCATGCCTCAGGGCTCAACTGCCAGACACTTTCCGGGTCGATGAGATACGCATCAATGATTATTGCGCCAAGGTACATACTGAAAGTCTAGATCGTATGTATTTATGTAGCGTACAGTCAGTCAATCTAAAGCACCACCACCATCCCAAGCAGCCTCTACTCATCCCCAACAACCAAGTCACCTCACTCCCAACCAACCAAACGCGACGTCTCCAAGTGGAAAGAAGGAAACACGACCGTCGCTTTTTCAAAANNGGGGGTACCAATGGTAAATAGCAGCAACCACTCCCACCACCACCACCAGCCCCAGGACCAATCAAGCCTCAAATAGGCGGAGGAACGATCTTGTCCACACTCGGCGGCAACACAAAGTTCTTCTCGTTCACGGGCGTCTC